>VWZO01007198.1:1448858-1554135 GCA_013396975.1 Bucco capensis
GGAGCCAGGCTCTTCTCAATGTCATCCCATGTTAGGAGGGAATGGGAGCAAGCCGGACCACAGGAGGTATTAACACGAGGAGAAACTTCTTTACAGTAAGGGTGATGGAGCACTGGAATAGGCTGCCCAGGAGGGCTGTGGAGTCTCCTTCTCTGGAGACATTCAAGAGCTGCCTGGACACATTCCTGTGTGACCTCGTCTAGGTGATCCTGCTCTGGCAGGGAGATTGGACTAGATCTTTCTAGGTCCTTTCCAACCCCGAACATTCTGTGATTCCAACATGCTCTCAGAATTTCTTAAATTCTTCTAGTATTTATAATAAAATACTGCAAATTTTGCCAATGATCATCTTCACACATTAACACATGCACCTTTTTTTACCAGTTTTAACCTTATTTTCACTTGGTTCTTCAAAAAGCTGGCCTCTCTCTTGTAGTTGGCTGTTATCCATGTCATGTCCTTTTATCCCAGGGAATGTCCCTACCAGGTGACAGCTGCCCAACAATTAGCAGTTTCATTCATCTCAAAAGTCCTAGAAGAGGGAAATCAAGTCCCACAGTCTCTTGCAGTCCTGCACAGAGAAAATGGGAGTACCACACACTGGAGAACCACCTGGATGCATTAGCAAGTGTCAGAAAAGGACCTTTCCCCTTTAAAACACTAAACTGGGGGAGGCTGAAGAGATTTTGCTCCTCTTAGCATGTTACTGAGAAAGGGTGGTGAGCTCAAAGGCTTGTTTCTGAAGCCTGTTGCAGCTAGCACAGCAAGCTGGTATATCACATCTTGTAGAGTATTTCACAGACAGACACCTGAATAGCAGTAGCAGTCAGGGGAAAAAATTCAGCAAAATAGACTGGTAAAATCTGCGCTTTCAGAAAAGGACATGGAGATTGTGCATCTGTGCAGAACAAGCCTCTTACTCCAGCTAGATCTGATACAGAAGCCACACATCCATGAGATGGGACAGTTAATACCTACAATATGCAACATTTTGGCATAGATTATAAATAGGAGCTGTGTTTTTTAATCCTGTATTTACATTTGTTTTGAGATAGAATCAATGTACCAGTCTCAAAATTACTTTTTACACAGAGAAATTACCGTTACTTATCCCAGTCTTCCCCCCCTTACATCTACTATTCTGTTTTTTCCCCATGCCATCTTTATTCTTTTGTAAGCTTTTCTTCCTGGTATCTTCATTTGGTTATAAAAAACCCAGCCTGATTACTAGATATCTGAACTGTGCCCTGATGAAACACTCATGTCTGTCTGTCTCCTTCCTATCTGTGTGTCTGAGCCTGGAAAACTTTGCTCAACTGAGAAGTCCCTTGAAGTAAACTTGATCCAGAAAAGCACTTCAGGGCCTGAAGTCAATGAGCCATTCATTGCTTAAAGGTAGCCAGAAGCCTGCAGTGCTCTCTAACTGTGAGGGCCTCACCACACAAAGGATTATTAACCGCAGCACCTGCTTTTTAAATCGGCCACACACTGGAAAGCCTATTAGTGTTACATTTACAGGGTGACTGTTCTTATGGAGACTAAGGAGTGAATTCAGCATTCATTCTAATTCCCTTCCTTCTAGAAGCTATATATAAGAGAGTAGCAGCTGTATGGGACCATCTGCACTCCTGAGCACTTACAAAGCAGCAGACACAACAAGAAAAGATGAAACCTGAGAACTTTCATGGCTACTCTCACAATGCTCAGGTATTAATGATGGGCAGCAAGTCGAATCCAAACCAATTCCCTGGAGTCACATGACATCTATTAGGACAAAGTAACTCCAGTCTTTTAATATTGGATATACAATGCACACAAAATGCTTTGTGCATACAGAAGTTTTCAGCAGCTGAGGACTTTGTACTGGTTGCACTGTTTCCTCTGCATTTGGACAAAGCTGCTATCACTTGCTTCAGTTACAAGTTACATTACAATTACAAAGGGCAGGGGGAAGATCTCAACTTTTGTTTTAGCTTGCTTTCATCTAACAGTATTCTTTTATTGCACATATAAATCACAACTGAAATCTCTGAGCTCCAAGTCAATTCATTTTTCCTGCTTTGTGGGTTTTGCTTTGTTTTTAATAGTCAGATACAGCAAATTTCTACTCAGGACATAAGTAACATATGTTCGCCGAGTATGACAGAGAAAAAATACACTGAACCATTAAATCTCTGAGGCTCCATTAATGGGTAACCCCTCTATAACTGCAAGCATCTGCTGTTTGGCTGAAGAGAATAAAAATGACTGCATGTTCCAATTTTCTCAGGCATCCTCCAGGCTAAAATTATAGATGTTTTTAAGACCTACAAGGTAAGTCACTGGGGTCCCTTGCTGTATATTGATTAAGAAATAAATGGGATTGTTAACTTGTTAGCAAAGTATCATGAGCAGAAGCAGTCTCATGGAATTTCAGGAAATCAATTCCATGTTAAAACTAATTTCTTTTCTCACCTTTTATGGAGGCAGATGTCAAGGTCTAGATCAAATCGTCCAAGGACATGAAGAGGAACTTCAAAATCCACAGTTCACACTGAGCGCCAATACTGAGTCAGGCTATGGTCATAAACCAGAATATTAAAGTTTGTAAATGGAGAATACAAACCAGCCCAAGTCTTCCTATGCTATGAGAGCTGGAGGAGCCTAACTCAGTCACTGTAAAGATGGTTGGATTTTTCTGTTGATTTAAACAGGAGCAGAACTGAGAACCAGAGATTGCAGAACACTATGGATGTGGAGACTGAAAGCACCTTTCATAATTATCAACATGGGGACACAGGGTTGGTTGCTACATTTTCCTTGTCATAGAAAGCTTTATGCTAGATAAATGTAACAAAAGAAATCCCAAACCACAACTAACCCTATTTAGGCTCCAAATACTGCTCGTCTGGCATCTTGAGCTAATCACAAGTTTGGTTTGGATCTATCTGAATGGCTTAAAAAAAAACAAAACTTGGCAAAACTGAGTTTGAAAACAACAACAACAAAACAACCACAAAACCCACACTTTCTCCATTTCATTTATCTTTAAAATAATAGGACATAGTCAATAATTTTCATTTATGGAAGGCTGGAAAAGCAGGAGACATCCTAATTAATTTAGCTAATATGGGAAGTTCCCTAAATGTATCCAGTATTAGTTAAACCTTGACTTTCAAGAGGTACTGAAAAGGATTTCCATTTCTATTGTTGCTGTTGCAGGAAGTTGTGAACAGATCATTCACACTGTACAGTATCTAAGTAGTTCAGACATTTGTACAAGTAATCCTTGAGTGCTTTTTATTTAAATTGAGCTCTAAGACAGTATAACATGACTATACTCATTCCACATACCAGAATCTCATCCTCAACAAAACCAAACAAACAACACATTTAATATTACTGACCAACAAGATCAGGATCCAGACATTTTCAGAAAATGTACTATAGAGCCTAGAAAATTTTAGACTGAATCTGAGCAGATTTAAAACCACTGGTGCAGGCAATCCCTACCCACACTGAATGAAAGCAACTTTAAGCATTCTGAAACTATAATTCCTAGTAGAAGAAAAAAAAGAAGTTTTAGTCATTAGATGAAGTGTTTACACTTTAATGAATCTTTTCTAAGATCACTCAACTCTTCTTGTGCATACACCAATATGCAAATCTTTTTTTACACCACAAAGGAAATGAAATAGCTTTGGGGTTGAAAATGCTTAAGGCTTACCATGAGTGGCATTAGAAAAAGCAGTAGCACTATCAAATGTCTGTTTTCAGTACAAAATGCCAAAATACAAATCAGTCAACCTTTCCATTTGAATTTCTCAACTTGAAGATTAGACAGAATTAACCACTTATGCTTGATTAGTCTGTGGATACTTTTCTCAGGCAAGTGTGGGTGTTCAAATGCCAGATAGCTCTAGCAGCACATCAATTACTCCCCAAAGGGTGACTCTCTGAGATTTACACTAAAACTACTAACCACCTTCAAGATGGGTAGACAGATTTAATATATTAACCCTGTCTAGGCCAGAGTGAGAGGTGCCACTGCAGAGGAGAGCTGTCTTGGGGATGGTGCCATTCCCAGGGTAAGGCAGATCCAGCACAGGGCTCCCTGGCCCACTCCCAACAGCCTTCCCTGTCACAGTTTACAGACACTAGACAGAAAATGCCCAGCCCATACCTCAAATCCTGAGTACCCTACCACAGCTATTTTGTCCTTACAGTAATCATAACGTGACCTTCTTATCTACTCTAGGGCTTGCTGGTTTTGTACTAGGGCCTACCAATTTTTTTTAAGGAAATACAAATCTTGGTTCTTTCTGAACCTAGTAATTTGATTGAGGAAGAAGAATCAAAGTCACCAAAATAGTCACAAGCACCACAGCAGTACTTATGGCAGCTTAGTGAGGGAAGATAATAATGAAAGAGAGAGTGTAAAAGATGATCTTAAAATCCTGCAGCCAAAACCTTCGAGAAAACTGTCTTTACCAACTCTCAGAAAATTCAGTCATATGAGTAGAAAGCCATTTTGAATAACTTTCATTTAGAAGATTTATGAAAGGGTGAAAACAGCTGTCAAGACTCTTACACTTGCCAGAATAATCCCAACTGTACCACAGAGAATGAAGAGAAAGGTGATTTCTCGTATGCTGCTCTTGCTCTATCTATAGCCAAGTAATTGGTCATAAGGGAAAAAGATCTTGTATGCAAGAAATACAATGTTCTGAACATGCTTGTCCACCACACCCAAGAGGTGACTTCCTGACCTTGCTGCCAACATTGACATCGGCCAATGATAATACTCTAATCCTTTAATAACCACTTTACAACAGAGCAGTCAAGTTTCCTATCAGAAGGAATAGTGTATAAATCATGCTCTTATTCATATGGTACTAATCTCTCTATCTCTCCCAAAGAAAAACAGTCCTATTGCCAAGCTGTTAATAACTGGCAAACTAGATAAGGCAGAATCATAATATAATAAATACATAAGAAATTACATCCATGTATGAAACACACATCTATGCAGGACTTTAAAAGATGACTCTAGTTGCCAGAATAGGTTCTCCCCCTCCCAAAACCCCAACAAGTCAAAGAACACTTTGCAATCACACTCAAAATTCACATGCAGTAGTTCTGCAACTCCCTGTACAGTGTTTTCAAGGGCATTCACAAACCTACACTGGGACTTGACACTAAAACTGCAAAATTAGCAGCAGCTTCCTGTCAACATAATGTAGGATAATTTTTATAACTTTCAAGAGAGAAATGTGTTTATCTCCTTATTTTTTTCTATTGAGTTTAGAGCTCCTAAAGAAGCTAGATTTTTGGACTATTACCAGTAGACATACTCTGCAGCATGTATCAACTATTGCCTGAGCTAAACCTCCAAACATTTCCAAAAAATCCTGTCTGTGCTTAGAAATAAGCTTTCACATGATAGCTGATCCACACTACTGAAAAGGAGGTCAGCATAGCCCTTCTCATTATTCTTGAGCAGAACTGGAATTTCACACCCATGGAAACAGAATGATAATTTCCAGCTGTTTTGAAAAATCAGTCAGGAATACATAGCTATTAACCCACATTACCAAACAGCATTTCTGGCAGGAATCGCAGAAAAACTGGCATTAGGGTTACAGATCAGATGGTGTAGTGAAAACAGTTAAGAAGTAAACACATACTTAGAAGAAATTGCTTCAAAGACCTGTTAATTAACATCACAACTCCTTCAGCAAAGCCACAAAACAACTGTTGACAAAGATTTTTTTGCTCTGTGTTTAGATAGTATAAAGCTCTTCGAGTGTTGTTTCTGGGTAATACTATTCACATTATTGGATTAAAGTTATTGTATTCACATCCCAAATGAGTAATAACAATAAACTACTTTTCACCTTAGGTACATCAGTTTCCCCATTATGATCAAGTTAGCTTGATCAACTTTGAACCAATCTATCTTTACCAATAAAAGAGGATAAAAAAAGGGAACACTTTTTATTACCTAAACAACTCTGCAGTCCTGATATGTTTAAATGACACAGGAAAGCAGTAAAACCAACCAAAATGTGTATTTTAAAAGAGAAATAATATATTATAAAAACTGGTCAAAAGCCTCACCAACTAGTTTTAAGAAAACCATGTCCAAAAGTTCCCTACTTAAAGCTGGGTGACACTGGTATCTCCATTAATGGTCCTAATCAAGCATCTGACAAAAGGCTGGCAGAAAAAGTAGCAGAGAACTTTCTTACTACACAGTTAATTAGGTTGTCAAATCTAGCGAACAGTAAAAAAAACACCCCACAACATACTTTGGAAAATAATCCCTTTTAATATACTCTGCATTGCAATAAGTAGGTTGCAATTTTCCTACATTATAGAAACTTCATTGGTTCACACAGCATGAATGTCATTCTCCCAGAGAAGCACTGCTGCTTGAACTGCAATACTGCCTGTTCACAGAACCTGACCACTGTTACCATATAATCCCATCAGCATTTGTGACCCTTTCCTCTTTGCCCCTTTCTACTGCCTCAGGATGACAAAAAGCAATTTGTAGATGCTAAAAGCACATTTCTCTAAGGTACATAATCTCATCTCACTTAGATGACAATGCAGTCTCTGGAAAAAGCAATGATAGGATGACTAACACTGTACAGAATAACTCACCTGAGTTAAAATCTCCTATGTGGGCACAAATCTACTTCATCACTGCAGAAAAATGTAAATTGAGGATTAGCTATTAATGTTACTTGCTAAAGCAAGAGCAATTATGAAATTCTGACAGATGCAGACTCACAGAGCTATTATTCCATACATGGAGAGTAGAACCAAACTGAGGTCTAAAGAGGTGACTTCATTGATAATAAACCTCATATTGACCATCGGGGAACGTTTTCACTGCTAAATGAATAGATGTTTCCCTATAATTAGCCTCCAAATGAAATACTGGTATTTTATGCAAACAGATGATTACAAAAGATAAATGCTTTATTTCTAAAACACACATTAAAATGAACTAGCCTTGTATGTACAGTGATCAGTTTGGTACAGTTTGCCTGCAAAAAATAGTAGTACATTTTTTCACAACAGCTATGCTTAGAAACTTTTTAAAATCTAGGGAAAACTCTGTTCAGCATTTACACACCAGTGTCGTTTCAGTGAACAGGTGGGGTTTGGATGACAACTTCTTGCTGGGTCAAGTTGTCAAGAATAGGGAAAGCATCAAAAACACACCTCTTGAACTGTGGCAGTAAGTCTGGGAACTACTATCATCTGCCTTAAGTTTGATCAGTGCCCTGTGAACCAGTAGAAATGGACCACCTTGAGTCTGCTTAATCAGGCACCTCAAGTTGACTATTTTTTATCTGCTCCAACAAGTTTTCTGGTAGTTGGTGTTTTACTGGGAAGTCAGCAAATCCACATATATCAAAATTTTCACCTTCTGCAACCTGCTTACACATTTATGATGTACTCTTGCTTTGCTCTTTTCTGCCAGGTACATCTAAAGAGTTCCTGAGGGCAATTTCTCCTTTTCCTGGCTCTTAATAATGAACTCTTTCAAGGAAAAAACCCTGTCACTGGTATGACCTTTCCAAAATATTCATTTTGGCACAAACCCTGCCCTTGTTGGTTATGAGGTTTGTCCAACATTACACAGTGCAGAAGTGGTGAGAGAGAATATAAAACATGGTAAAGCAATAAACCCCATGAGGCTGCATTAGTCAGGAAAAGAAATCTTTCCCTTTAGTGCAAGAAAAAAATCTTCCTTTATTGAAAATTAATAGCAGATTTCCTCTTCAACAACCTGTCCTGTATGGAATGCTTTATCTTACTTTCAGGTTCAAAATGTCTTACATCAATCAAATTCACTTGGTGAGTCTTATTAATAACATTTCTTAGTGCAGTCTGCCCCTTAGTCGCTGATTTGCAACATGCATGTGGAAAGCGCAAGAAAAGCCTTGACAAATCCTTCATTTCAAGAAGTAAATCTCTTGTCCTTGTAAGCAGCCATTACCAATGTATAGCTTCTAAATTATAAATCCCACTGGCAGCTGCGTATCATATCAGTGCATCCCTCAAGCAGGAACAATTAAAGGACTACTTGAAGACCCATCCTGTAACAAAATACTGATTACTCCCTGTTAAAGTCCTGAGTTCAGATCTGTTCCTCTATAAGCCATCATGAACATAACTTCTCAGTTATCTTTCTACACTCTTGCTTCTGTTTATGCTCTTGAGATACTTAGTGATACTAGAAATTCTCACTGATTTTAGACTTTCAACCCAGCATCATTTTACACTGTTAAATGGCCCTTCAGGTCAAGAATGGGCCCTTCCCAGTTAGCACTGGCAGAACAAGTAGTCTTTGCTCAGATCAAATGGATGCTATGAAAGCTTCTTGTGGTTTGTGCAAATACAGCATTAGACATTTCTCCTTAATGCTTCCCAACAGCTATCCAACTTCTGCTGTAGTCTGAACAAGTCTTTCATAGTGAATAAAGGTTGTTAGCATTTTAATAACCTTATCTCAATTAATTATTTGTTTCTCTTGCTGAATGGTTTAACAAATTTCCTTCAGAACAGATCTTGAATCTTTCATTCTTCTATAATACTCCTAATTTATGTAGGGCAATCAAGGCTAAAATTATTAGATAAAGGTCACAGTGCTTAGTGAAATAACAGATAAAAGAATATTTCATATAATACAACAAAACACAAGGCTCAACTAAAGAATGTAATCCAAATCTGGATCAAAATAAATCTTGGTTTTCATAAACGTTTATAAACCTACAGAAGTTTGTACTCTCTAACTGCCTAATACTTCAGGTTGGGAAGTTGTTATTATTAGCACATTTAATTATACAAAACACTTGAAGTAGGCAATTCAGATTATTTGAATTTATAAACAATCTTTTAATTTTCAAAGAGATGCTTTAAAGATTAATATAACCAATGTTTTAAATTACTTTTCTAGTAACAGGACAGTGAATTCCAAAAGCAAAAGTTCCAAACAGGGAATTAATCAGGATACCTCAAGGCTTCAAAGGAACACCTCAGCAACAAGTAAGATTTTTACATGCACAAGCAGATGTGTAAAATTTCTTTATTCCAAATCCTATTGGCCTGTTATCCTTTCTCCAGGCTTTTTCATCTTTTTTTTTCCCCCATCTGCCAGTGTAACACTGTAAGCGTCCCATGGGATGCTATTTCTAAAGCCACAGTAAGTTTATATTTTTTCAGTTGCAGTCTACTAGTAAGTTTGGCTTAAATCCAATCTTGGTTTAAAGCCAATAATAGCCATATACAGAACACCACACATGCAGCAAACCACACAGTCCTCCCTGCTCCCTCTCACAGCTTCAATAAAACTCATTTTATGAAGATTACAGTGTAAATCTCTAGAAGTCATTTTTCAGGCCAATTATTCTACTGATGAAATGGGATTTGCGAGTAGGACTGTTTGATGTATTCTGGCAGTGATCTCTTAGTTCATTTATTGGATAAAAGGTCTATCTAAAGGACATCAAGATAACCCTGCCAAACAAGTCCCACACACTACAGCTTTCTCAGATTAAGATGACTAAGAAGCAGCATTTTCACAACCTAGTTTTGGGAAGCACGGAATGAGTGAGTTAGTTTCGGGAAGCATTTACATTAGTAGCACATATCAAAGGCTTGCATTTGGGGTGAAATGAGGAGAAAACAGACTAGAGTTATAGCAGCATTTTCCGAACTGCTTAGTAGTTACGCTAACAGAGATGGACTTAAATTTAGCAGCCCAGCTAAATTTATTTGATAGTGGTAATGGCAATAGTGGCATTCAGCAATGTAGGAGGTGGCAGATTTTAACACTCTCCTATCAACTTAACCATGAAAATAGTGATAGAATAAGGAACCTGAAAGCAATCTGAACTGATGTATGTCAGTAACATCATGCTAAACAACAAAGCAGTAGTAAAAGGACTGCACTAGCCACATACTTGAATGAAATACATGGAAAATACCTAATCAATAGGTTGCCTAATGAGCTATTCAAAACCAAACTCTTGTCAATTACATATTTTATTCTCAGATAAATGTGTATATAGAATAAAGGCTTAGTCATTTAATATCTGCAGAATTCTCATAGTCTTGTCGTATTACACAGCACAATGTTGATGTATTTTCTTCTTTACCCTCTACAGAGTTTGACCTCTGCCTTTACTATTTCATTAAGTAAATATTAACCCAGTCCTTTTACTCTGCTGCAGAACCTCTGTCCCATCCTTTTTGTACGTTAAAAAAAAGCCTGAGTATAATATAATCATAATCTTCAAGTCTCAAAAGCCTTAAGTCTCTGTTACAGTTGCTCCCTATTGCATTTGAACTCATTTTCTCCACAGAAACTTAACAACAGTGCCATGTCAGCAGCATTGCCTTATTTCTTGGAGCACTGGGAGTTACTCGATATATGAATATGAACTCTTTATGGCTTTGAAAATGCTGCTTTGAAGAGGCACATCTTGAGTATGTTTGTCCAACAGTGCTCTCCCTTTCCTCTCCTCCCTCTCTTCTGTCTCTCTAGCTCTCTAGTAAAATCTACCATGAACTAAGGAGACTAGCTTGATGGCAACAGGAACAGTATGTCTACAGAACTGTACTCATTTACCAGTAAATCTATAATATGGACTAAAAGCTGAGAAGTTAAAAAAAAGACTGACCTTGGCTAAACTCATGTGCAAAAACTAAACCAAACATGATAGACACACTAGAAAAACTGCAAATAAATTAAAGCAAGTTTTCCTCTATTTGCCTACAAGAAATTAAGAGTTACAGCACTGATGATCACAGAATTATAGAATGGTTAGGGTTGGAAGGGAACTCTGGNATACCTCACTTGAACAGGTTCATTGTGTTTAATACTGATGCGCTGCAATTCAGAAATTTCTGTACTTTTTTTTTTTTTACATTTATTCACTGTACTAAAACAGCTTTTAGTCAAGATTAGCTCATCTGTGTGCATAACCACACACACTATAAAATCTAATCAAATATATTATCACACCTAGAATAGTAGCTGTTTAGAGCAAATTCTGTCAAACAAATAATTTGTAAAATACCAGAGAACAAACTGAAGCAGCAGTCACTCGGTCCAGGGGGGAACAGGGCCTAGGAAGTACAATTCCACAGGTGCACAAGCCCAAATATTTACATGAGAGTAAATGTTTGTGGATTCAACCATTCCTTGCTCCTTGCTAATTACACTCATCTTCAATGGGAAGTTAACACCTAAGGAGCCAAGAGGCAAGAAGTATTTTAATGTAAGGCAACCTGATTATTAAATAAATCGGCAAGACATGATTTGTAATTCCCCATTTTCTAATTTAAAGCCTCTCAGATATCTATCACTATATACTTCTCTATAACTTCTATTTCTAATCCTACTTTTATCAAATGAACTGTTAGGTGCACAACGCTAGAGCAAAATCAGCATCTATCAACAATAAAAGATCAGGAGTACCATAAAGCAGATTTTTGGTCATATGTTGGCCCTTCTGCTATAAAAGCCACATAAATTACTTGATATATTCATTCATGGCAGTGAAACAAAAGGGCTGACAAGCAGCAAGAAACTGTTACAGTTCATTTTATTCAGTCACATTCAGTAGATCTGAATCTAGGCATTCAAAGATGTGTCTACAGAGAACCTGTACAAATTCAATAACTTTGAAAATGCAGCTGTAGCTCAATCATTCACCTCAGCAAGCATTCAGGCTTTCAAGGAGGGCTTGAGGACAGCCCACATCACTGTGCTAGGAGTTCTAAGAGCCTACTGACTGCTTTCACTCTGCTCTGAGTTCTGTATATACCAGCTGAGAACTGTAAGCACTGCTGTTCTGCAAACCCAGTGCAGCAGCCAGTGTGGGTCTTGCCCGGTACTGTGCAAGAGCTATAAAGCCCGTACCTCAGAAAGGTTTGTTAGCTAATGGATGATACCATTCAGCCAGGGCTACTGGCATTGCTGAGCTGATCAAGCAGACAACGAATGCACTCTTGCCAGCTTCCTTAAGGATCTGCCCATTGTATTCATTGTGGGGTGATGACACATCCCACATTTTGAAAACCAAGCCATCTGAGAGATAAAAAATGATTGAGGTGCTTGCCTTTAGGTATCTGTTTAAAATTTGATGGTTTAACATCAGCAGACAAGTAGTCCTCAGGCTAAGAACAACAGATTAGAAAATAATCCTTTAGAATGGAAACACCCTAGCAAATTGGAGTGCAAACCTCTAATATGTTATGCCAATTTGTTGGTTAGTTAATGGCCTGTACGGAATTGAGAAAGGCCTCAGGTGCTGTCTGCCACTATACCAGGAGGCACTTTGTCTTTTATCTACTTGGCATACTCTGTGATAGATTAAAATAGTTCTGCTTCTGCCTCTGTAGATAGCCTGATACTATTATAGAATCTTTCTTTCATAAACAGAATGAGTAGCTTGCAGTGAAACACATATTGTAACTTTCCAGCTCATTGAATCCATTTCCCAAACATTAGTGCATCTTCCCCTTAAAAAAGTGTTATTTAAAATCATAAGCAAATTCATGAACCCATGTTTCTGTTAAAAATAACAGAAAAGGTTTTTCTTCTTGCACAAAAGATGCAATTTCAAGGATTTTAACCAAAAATGTTTAGAAGGTCTTATAATCAGGCTATGGCTTCATATGTAAAATATATTATTAGAGTCCTGCAAGTATCTATTTCTGTCTTTCAGGAAGTCAAGATTTTAAACTAGCATTACTGTTTATCCCCATTTGGTGTTAATCTTTATATTCCAGCATTTAAAAGGCCATCAGATCTGTCATTTCAATACAAATACAGTCTTTGGCTGTCACAGCATTTGGCACAGATATATTTTCCCATGATATTTCAGATAACCCCAAGTTTGTCTCTCTGAATGCATTAAAAAATTCATACAATTTCTCTTAACAGATTCCCCACAGAGAAGAGGAGATTGGGAAACAGGCTTCATCAGGATAGCACTAATGTTTATCTGCAAAGTTCTTTTCTTCAGGGTTTCTAAAAAACTCCTTGTCAGCATCTGCCTCAATTTCTATACTGTATTTTTTGACAGAATAGCAAAGACTGTTCCATTAGATGAAAAAGAGTTTAGCTTCTGTACAGGAAGAATTCTCCTGTATCCACACCTTTTCAGTCACAGGCCCTCAAATGCAATGTGCAGTAAGCTCTGAGGTATATTGACTTTGGAGGGAGTTGCATTACCTCACCCACTCAATACATCCATAAAGGTGATATTGGCTGATGCAGGTGAATGGAGCAATCTTTATAAGATAAAGGTAGACAGGGACTCAGAGACACAACATCCAGGCCAACTAAGGCATCATGAAATTGAGGAAACGTTCATAGGGGATTCCAAGAGAAAAGGGGGGAGGGGGAGGTGGTTTGTTTTTTTTCTGGTCACATGGAAGAGAAGTTAAAATTTGTAAAGGGTGTTTCTAGTCATAAACTACCTGGAGAATTAATAGCCAGTAAAAAAATGACACTGGTCACCTTCTAGGCATTGCTATGGAGACAGCAAGACAGCAGACATAAAAATCCCCCCAGACAGGGTAAGTCAGGGCATCCTTAAATAGAAAACAACAGTAAATTCAGAACATTCCCCAAAGGCTTCAGGGCCTTGCTATAAACACTGGTCAAAACTTCTGCACTGACTAATATATCAAACCACTTTGTCATGCTTAAGTAGGTCTGCAGAGTATCTGATATGTTAGCAGCAGCCCATCAACAACAGATGGCAGGTCACAGACCATTCTAATCACATTTCATATTTCTAAAATATTCCCATAACTGCAAGTCAGTATAATGCCATATAAACTAAATGGGTTTAATAAGATAAAGTACTTCTATTGAATTAAATTAAAATTAAAAAAAAACCTACATGAAAAAAATCCAGGCCCATAACCTAGTAAGTCCTTCTACCATGCAACTGTCCACTCAAGTTCTTACAGAGTAACCACAAAAAAGGAGAGCAACAGCAAGTATCACACTCAAGAATGGTTTCATAGCATCCTTCATGAATGCTGTTTAGTTTAGGGTCACAAAAATAAGGTGGCCATCAGGGAAAAACAGTGACAGTTTTTACAAAGCAAGTAATTCTCAGATCTCCTATTAGCATGGGTTTATACTACAATTGGTTCTTCTTTTCTTAGAGTTGCTTTACACAAATCATTGTAATCTAAGACACATGCAGTTGAGTTCTTGCTTAGCTATCAATAATCATCTGTAGAGCAGGTGGAAATAACTGAGAACATGATAAGGCTTGCAAATTTTTCTCTGAATAATCTAACCAGAATTAATATGTCAGAGAAACAGAAATGCTGAGCAGATGGCTCCTGCATAATTTGATGTAGGTAGAGCTGCAGGTGATTGCCTTATATCTACCTAGACATTAAATGTTACTTTAAGATGTGTCTGGTGGTTGGTATTTCCAAAGGCACCCAAGAGGATTTAACACCTCAAGTCTCACTCAGTTGAAATATTTAATCATCCAAATCACTTGTGTTTTCTTTCACCCTGAATTTTGGCTTAATACTATGTCAAAATACTCTGAAATGCTGAGAGGTCATTTTCCAATCCAAGCTAAACCCACCCAACTTTCTTCCTTCAATGCAAAGGGGAACCATGTAAATAAAGCAACTGTTTTCCTCAAACAGTAAGTTGCCCAGAGAAATGGGAAGATGAATTTACAGGTAAATCTTCGATTTCTGAATATCTTATGCAAAAAGGACTCAAATGAGCAGTATTAAATAAAATAAAAATTGTATAGATAAATCAATTTCCTTTCAAAAAATCATTCTTCATAGTGAAAGCTATGTGATCACTTAACATCTTTTCAATAATAAATGTACTACAAAAGCAGGTGTTATTCATAATACACTAAGCTTAATTAAAACTGAAAGAAAAACAACAAATGCAGAAAAGCATAACTGCTTTGAACTGAAGCAGCAGTCACTTGGTCAAGGGGTACATTACCTGTAAAAAAAAACCAACCCAAAATCTGCTTTCATTTATATCTTTGCAACTACACAGAAGTCCACTGAGGCACTGAGGCTCAAGATGAGGAGCATCTACAGCAAAGCAAAGATCTATGCAGAAGACCAAACACCCCAGTGGATTGACATGTGAAAGGAAACCTCATGACCTATCAAAAGTAGAATCTCAGGCTACAACAGCAAAGGTAGGACAGGTGATCAAAGTTCTCTGGTTGCTAGGCATTCTGTGGAAAGAGGCCACATTCACTCATCTTATTAAAATTCATGGAAATTTAAAATATCCAAAAGCCCAGGAGGGGTGGGGTCAGAAAATCTGCTTCACAGAACTGGGAAGCTTACTCTAAATTCACCTTGAAAGCACTTTCCCCATCACAGACTTCCTGAGAGCCTTTTGATTTCTCTCCTGCTTAGGCAGTAATTATAGAACTTCTTTTTCTCCCTGACTAATGCCTCCAGAAGGGGGTCACTTCAGCATTTTATGGAGATTATCATGATTTGTTCCTAACTAGGTCTTTGTTGGAGATTATTTTGCCTTTGCTCTCTTTCCCAAATTGTCTAGCAAGCTTTATTTTCATTTCCTTCTGTTTCCCATATCTCATCCTCTGGCTATGTCATTTGAGATCCTAACTACTTTACTATTAAGTATTGTTGAACTCCATTTCTATTTTCCTCTTTCTCTTTGCTTTCTCCTCTAATTTTGAATTTGCTGTTGTCAGGAAACGATGCTTAGGCACAGGGATGATGGAAAAGGGGTATTAATAAAAAGCTACATAGCACAATCCTCTTGTGGATAAAACTTCTAAAAGGTACAAATCCAAAAAGGAAAGACTAAATACTTCCTAAAATGATTTCTAAGGGCACCAGAATCGTGAGAATTTTAAGATCATCCCAGTCACTTCAGTCAGGAAGACTTTATGAGTTTAACTTGCCAGTGCCAGATACTTGGCTCATGAGGTCTGATCTGGCCCTCACAGCTTCCGCTGCTTGGAATTGCTTGTACAAAGTAACATGAAGAGGAAGATGTCATGGGAAATTCTGCACCATCTCCTCCTGATAATACTACAAAACAGTATTCCTCCACACTCGGGCACCTCCCTTGCCTTGGGAACAGGTACTAAGTTTAAGACTTATTAATAGCTACTAAGCACAGTGTTTTCAGGTTTAAACCAAGGCTCAAACATCATTTAATAAAAGAAACAACTCTGTTCTAGGCAAGTTAGAAGTGGAGTCAAGATCCCCTAGTCTTATTTTTTGCTACTAGCTTAGCTTTATTCTTAAAAAAGGTAACTTTTCTTGTTTTTAAACTTCTTTCCTAGCACTGGATTAAGACTTCAGGATACAAACAACAGCAAGCTGGTTGCTGTAGTACTGCTAAGCGTATCCCAAGGATTTAGTATTCCAAGTAGAAGTAGCAGACTTATGCATGCACATCACACGTTTTTGCAAGTCACATCAGTGGTCAGTAACAAACCAACACTATTCCCCCTGAATTGACTAAGCAGACATAATGAATAATAAGACAAAACCAAAATGTTCTTTCATGCAGAAGTTTTCAGTATTTCTGTATTAAGAGATGATATAGGAATAAAGCCTTTCTACAGTGCCCTCAGAAAGGTGTGCCACTTTGGAAACAAACAGTCACAGCTGCGACTCAATCAACCAAATCATGCATTGCTCAAAGAGTTTCCCTTCAAGGTATTAAGAGGTTTTTTTCCACCAGAATAACTCTCCTGCTTTATATACCATTCACTCAGCCAGCTGTACAGCCCTCTCCCATTCCCCTGAGACAAATTATTCACCATTTTCATAGCACTTGCTGAAGAAGCTTTTCTACATCTAAGATAATTCAAATACTAAATGCTGTATTTTTATATACATAAGTGCCCTTAAAATCAGAAGCTTTTTATATTTATCAAGCTTAAGCACAAATTCCCCCTACCCTGATAAACAATATTGATACCACCAAGTCACAGGCCATCTAAAGCATCACCCAATGCTTTCCTCTTCTATCTGTTGCCTTGGCTTTAATTTCTCCCTCTTTCAGAATCCTATCTGGCACACAGAGAAGGCTTTTTTCAATAAATCAATACCGCAATAAAAAAATGACTGCCTTTATACACTCCAGATATTAAAAGAGGTTCTCTTAGACCGATCAAAACATTCACCTTATGCTCTATATTTGACATGCATTTTCAATAACAGACTTTAATAAAAGAAGCACCTGGCAAAAATGGGACTCTAAAATACCACAATGCTAAATCTTGTCTACTTTAACAATATTTTCCTGAAGAACAACAATAGCTAATCAATTTAATTTGGCTTCAGAAAAAAGGACAGCATTTCACTGTTTTCAAAGTATACTTCTGGAAAAGAATAACCATGTGAAAGAGCTGTTATGAGGACAAATGTGGAGTAATAGCTATCATTTTTGTCAGCAAAATGGAAGGCTACTCTTTTCAGCAAGAATTATCAGAAGATTAGCAGCTCATCCATGAAAAATATAAAAAAACCAAACAACAAATTATATGCTCTTTCCTAAATTATAATATATGTATTCCTCTAGGACCTATACGGAAAACAACACTGATGATAAACCTGCTCCCCAATACACATACACACAAAGAACAAATTACCTTCCAAAATGTTACTGTTAAGAGCAGAATTTTCAAAACTACCTTTGTGTCTCACACAGTTCATGAAATTAGCAAAAAGAAAGGCAGGGAAAGGAAAACCAAAGCTAAGGAATATGAACAACCATCAAATATCACCATGTCCTCACAACCACCATCATCCCAAAAGAGCTTTGCTAATCTGAGGATAGGCCTTCCTGACAGAAGCTGCAACTTCATTGTATTTCAAGCTACGCTCTGTTCTGTCCTCACAAAACCAACACTGAAGAGTTGTAGTAGGAGGTTCAGAATTCCTAAAAGCACAGTCAATCAACACTGTGACAGCAAATACTTCTATTTCACACAGTGACTCACCCAGATATTCCCATCTTGGTGGTATGGTTTCCAGTTCCTCCCCGTATCACTGTAGAGCATCCGATACTGCGTGACCCAGTCTGAACTGCTGTACCTGCCTTGAGTGGCAATGGCACTGATCTGTCTCCTGTTTCCAAAATCCACCTGCAGCCACTGGTAATGATCATTGTCTGATGGAGACCAACCTCCTGCACCTGTTGGGTTGAAAGACAACAGGGAGATTTAGACCTCAAACACTGCCTTTGAAGTGAGCACATGTGAAGATGCTGATTGCTGGAAGGCAGCCCAGCTGAGAGAACACCAAAAAAACCTTGAACGCATACAAGAGAAATATGATTGCACAGTATTTTTTTGAAATGCATCTTTAGCACAGGCTTCAAATACATTAACTTCGTTGCCTTAATCATTTTATGATATAATTACAATGATTTAATGGGCTGCCTGCTAACAAATCAATGCCTTTATAATGCCATAATTACAGTTTATTAGTTTTTGCCAAATTATAATTGTTCAGGGGTTGACCAATTTGCCATGAAATCCTTTTTTAGAGCAAGTTGGCACAAATCAATAACAATCTTTGAATTTTGTATGCCTTTCGAATAGCATTTCACATTAAAGAGATAATATAGATAAAACAAGAGCAAAGAAGAGCAAGCTCCCTGTTCTCTGTTTCACTGTAGCGCACAGAGTGAAAGATCTACCAGAAAAACTCAGATGGGAGCAAGTACTGCAGGGCTGGATCCAGTGTGGATCTGCTGGTGTACAAGCTGTCACAGATTACAGTGGCAGATGTCTCAAACAAGTGTTATTGCTCTTTATGTGTCTATGAATTAACTTGGCAGTAGGACTATCAACAATATTCATAGTAACTAGACAATGTTGAACTGTTCTAAATAAAGAAGACAATGATGCATTGATACAGGTAGTATTAAGACATTAATGCAATTTCTTATTCTTCTGAAATAAAAAATATTAGAGGGGAAAATTTTAGTAGGATACTTGAGAGAATGATAAAAATTCTAAGATAGATATTATAATGATATATTTACCATAATGATAAAATATTAGGAAATACATGAAACAAAAAATATATCAATACAGAGAGAAAGTGGAGAATAATTCTCTTTATAGTCAGGGCAGACATTAAGATGCAAAAAAACCCAGAACCTTTACAGACTTGAAGTGATTACAGGGTGGTTTTTTGCCTTTCTTTTAACTCTGAACCAAATAAATGGCCTGGCACACCATGAAATTGCGTCGCCTACTCCATGGGCCAATTTCTGTTGCTTTTAATTTCACTTCCAGACTTGTGATGTCATAAGTCTAGGCTGCTTGCCAAGCAGGACAAACACCCTTTGCTAGACTCCTTTGCTGTATGCTCCCATCAATAGGCGGCAGCATTGCCTCAGTCTTAGACAATTCCAGGCTCCTTCAGCTGCTACAGGTGCTCACATTCCCAGGGTACAGGACATTTTAATGCTGTGATATCAGCGGGATCGTTTGATGTCCTAAGGGGTTGCCTTTCATTGCAAGCGCTATGCCAATGACATCTGACTTGTTAGAATTTGTAAGATTTACAAGAGATGCTTTGTCCCTGCACTGCAGGTAATAAAACCAGCAATATAAACAGGGTAATTTAAGGGCAGGGAATAGTTAAATATTTTAAACTCCAAAGCACTTGCAGGAAAAAGTATTTCCACACATTCATGCCTGACAGGTTAGAGATGTGACCCAGCAGTGACACTTAGGCCAGGAGCTAGAAACAGAGGCACTGCAAGATGTTATAGCATTCTAACAAGCCGAGGACAAGACATCCAGTCATCACTGCAGACACCAGCCAACATTATCTCACTGATTTCTTGACCTAATTTCTCAGATTCATGTTTGCCTTCTGGCTTTTCCAAGCAAATAAATGAATAACTAGTCAAAAGGATGTCTGAGAAACACATTATATTGTAGCTGAATGTGCTGCTTAGCAAAGCAGTGTGGGCAGGGAACAGTGCTGGGTTTGCGTGGCAGGGCAGGGGTCACCCAGGCACCAGAAGCAGCCTGTGGGGAAGAATTAAAAGTTTCCTTCAAGATTTATCAAGCTGTGTAATTTTGTTTGTGGTATGTGTAACCTCTATTGATTCAAAGATTAATAAAGGTCCTTCTTTTTGTTCAGGTGCATACTCTAGATAAGTTATAAAAAATGGGATTGTATAAACATTTCCATTTCACTACGCTGGAGTGATGAAACTGGTTTGATACTGGACAGGGAACAGAAGAGTTACTGACAAATAAATTAGTTAGCACTTTTGGCCTTAATAAATGGAGTGGTGAATTTGGAAAGCAAACTCATTTTCCACAATATGGCTTTATTTTTGAAATACATATTACACTTCTACAACCAACATATTATGACAGAATGAAATATCTTCAAGACATGAGCAAAAGGGCAGCATCTTAGTAGTCTTCAGTGAGCATTACTTTGCACTGAAACTGCAATCATTTATAAAATTTGTTGAATAAACACTATTCACAGTATTGCTATTCTTCACACCTGCGTATGTACTATTTATATTTAATGGTTAAAGACTACATTCTGAATTTTATTACATACATGTATTACGATGGCAAAAAAAAGGCACTGGATACACGAGTTTTTATGATACTCCATCTTATTTCATGTACTGCCTTTTAATGCCAAATGCCACAATATACTATGAAAGCAATGTATGCTACAAAATAATTAGAAAAAGGTTGCTCGGAAAGATTCCATAAAACTTTACTTTCAAAACAAGCTACAGGAAGTCATTTGTTCTGCTTCTGCAGACTCGCCAAACACCATGCAATGAACCTGCTACTGGAAAACACGCAGTGATGCGGAAGACATAAAACTATATTCAGAATGCTAACACCTTGTAAAAGTTGAATCTTCTGATGTTTTCTCACAAAAGACAATTGCTTACAAAAGGTATTAGCATCATTACAAGCTTTGAAGTTTAAAGATTTGGGGGTTTTAAATTATGAAAATCCCAATGGGCTTTTGTGTTTTTATTGGATTTTCTTCTGTAAGTCCATTCCATGGAACTGGAAATGATAGCCTATCTTCAAATTACACATGCAAAAGATAGCACTTCATATATTTCTCAGAGTATAAAGAAGTCACATCCATGTGGGTCTATTTTTGAAAATTTTCATGTATAATTTCTTCCTTTTAACTCATTATACATTTCAGCTCCTGATTCCAAGTTGAATAAGATAGCTCTCATTCACAGCACAGGAAGAAAGCCTATGTGAGGAGTTAGCCTTACTTTCTTATCATTCCCCTTGCTAAATTAGCAGTAAGTAACAAAGCCAGGGTAGGCTTACAGATGTTAGATTTTGATTTGAACTGCCGTGTGCTGCTGAGCTTACAGCTGTATAAGAAGGGACACACTGATGGGTTTTGAAAATGTCTGTTCCATTCCAGTTAGAAATCTTCTTTCTTTTAAAAATTTGACACTTTAATCTCCATTCAGGACCATAACTGGAAAGATTAATTTGCACTAGAGGAATCCATTCTTGTTTAAGTCACACTTGTTCATCATTCCCTGCTTCAAATCACAAAATAATAAAAAACCCACAGTACTGTAGCAAGTCTACTTTTCTACTCTTTTCAACTAATAAAAGCTTTCAATGACATGAATGAAAGAAGCAAGGGATCCTTACTCAGAAATTTCATTAGAAAACAAACTGTTAAAAGCTACAGATAGAAGATTTAGGATTTGGGCTAGCTATAAGTCAAGGGATTTCTTTATCCACTCATAGAAAATTTCCGTAGCCTTTCAGCAAAGAAACAAAAAATATTCCCTTTTTACTAATTATGTGATAATAACCTAAAATATTCTTAGTGTTTGAACCTGCTTATTTGTATGGGGAAAACACAACACAATCTTTCAATGAGAAATAACACTTTCTAGGTCACTGCAATAGCATGAAATCAATATTGTTTGATACTTTGCTATTTTCCAAGACACTGCTTGTCATTCCTCTACATAAATCAAGACAAAAAGGAAAACTTTGAAATAGTGAAATCATTCATTCCTTGCACTTCAGAGAAAATATGAGCAGCCATTTTCTACAGGAGCCTAGAAAACAACAGAAAAGACCCACACAAACTGTTAATCACCATTATGCTTAAGTAGGACATCAATAGCAGTTTCCATTTTTGGTCTGTCTTCCTCTTTTTGTCCATTTTATCACTGTAGATAAAGTTTGTCTATACACAGACATTATAACATTCTAACTTTACATAGAGTAAATATCATCACACTGAGTAGGTCTAGTCACACCAAGAAAAGTAATGTGTATACAGACATCCTAGGTGATGAAACACTTTGGACTTCCAGCTGCTTTGAAGGAAGCTGTCTTTTACCATGGATTAGGTAGGGCCCTCTAACAAAGAGACAGCAAAGACATATGTATGTATTTTGTAAAAACTTAAAGATCACAGAAGAGAGAGAACAGAAATTACAACAATTAGACACTTTATTCTCCAGAGTTCATTACTAGAAGTTAACCCAAATTAGACCATATCTACTAAAAACTGGCAAACTGACCCAACCTTTGGCCTAATTCCCCATGAGTGTCACAAGTAGCTCTCCAGAGATGCAACAAGAACCAGGCTTCAGTAAGCCTTGAATCTCTAAGTTCCCTATAAAATGCTTCTGACAAAACTTTTTTTGCAGGGGTAGCAGAAGATAGGCAAGATCCAACATTCATTTCCCAAACTAGCCTTCCATTCTAGCAACTGTAAGTCTACAGAGAGATCAGTATCAGCATTCATCTTGACTTATGCAAGGCTAATGCAGCACACCAGCTGATCCTGTCTTGCTGGCAATGTTCCCACTGATTTCTTCCCTTGGTGTGGCTTAAACACTCTGATAAAGTATACTTTTTCTGTCTTTAAGCTACAGAATACTTTCCTGCTCCTCCTTCCACCCTTTTTTTTTCCTTACTCACTTTAGTTGTTGTTTTTTTTAACATTTTTAGACTAATATTAAAAGACTTCCCCCTGCACTGAAAAATAGATGGAGGGGAACTCTAATTATAGTTCTTAAAATTATTTCATTTTAATTTAAAGAAAGTTAAGAGTAGAAATAACCCAAGGGATAACAGGAGTTATCAGGATACAGTCCACACAGATCTTTTTTAAAAAAGCATTAAAATCACTAAATTATTTTTTAAATCCCAATAGATCTTTCTTACAGTAAATGCAATTAAAATAAATCCCTTGATGTAGTGTCTGCTTCTTAATACCCACTGCTTCCCAGTATATCTTAACTGAACACAAACCACATATGAGGGAATGAAGATCAATCTGCTCCAAGGAACACTGATGATATCTAACAATAAAAACGATGCAAAAGAGATCTCATCATTGTCATTCAGAGCTGTCAAACTCAATATAGAGAAAAAAACCCTGTAAGCCTGAGGAACCTCATATCCTGATTCTACTGTTGGGGAACAAACACTTTGCAGCTTTGGTTATTTTAATGAACACATCACTTTAAACTATGCCTTTCCCATCTGTTCTGCTTTCTAATTACATACAAAAAAGGAAGCTCATTCACAACTGCATCTTAATGGAATCTTAAACAAACTTGGACAAGCTTTAAATATTCTGTGCACATCATCTGTATTCAAGGCATCAAGCAGCTTCTTCTCCATGAGGTGTTTTCTTGTTTTCTAGAGAGAAAGTTGAGGCACAGCAATGGATCACTGCATGCTGACATACAAACCCTTGCATACAAAATAACCACAGTGGCATACAAAAGACATGGAAGAGAGTATGGAGATCTCCCTCTCCTCACACTGCCTTTTCAAGTAGCAGGACACAAACCTTTCATTGCATGTTTATGCATTGCAGCACTGGGTTTTTTTAACAACTGAGGTCATATCCCTGCCAAGAATTAGCAAGAGTATAGCTAATGGATGGCAGACACTGCCTCTGCACTGTCTCTGCTGAGCAATCAAGCCCTGCTGAGCAGATCCTTATCCAAGATTTTAATGATGGTTAGATCAGGAATAGCCAAGTTTTACTGACTGTGATCAAATAGCATTTACAGCACTTTTAAATCCAGATGCAAGCTCATTATGACACTTCTGGTAGTTCCTTGTAACTGTTGTGATCCCTCCTTACTCAAGATGAGTGAGAAAAAGGAATTAAGGCATTCCTGCACCCAACCTATCCCATTTCAATAGCAATGTGATGCGTAAGCACTTCAGTCACAAAATCATCCTGTTCCCATTTGTGCAGTCCACAAAGTGAGGGAAGACAAAGCTGAATTTCTGTTCTATCATGATGTTCTAGTCCATCTTGATAAGTATTTTTCTCCTCAAATGATTGTACAAGGAAGATGACTAAATGCCATAATTGTCTCAGATATCTTGCTGCTTCACAGAAATACAGCAGTTCTCAAGTCCAGCTCCCTTGATGATTGGCAGCAGTTAATCTTTGCCTGTTGCTACTCATGTTTGTAAGCATGCACTTGGGCTCAGCTCCTGGATTGCTACATAACCTCAACAGTGCTCACTTTTCTACTCTTGCTATCCATTATCTTCATCCATTTTTTGTTTGTCTGTTAGGTTTTTAAGAGAGTCTTCTTTCGGAATTGGTGAAGAAATAACATTCAAGAGTATGCTCAGGTTGCAGATTTTTTCCTAGTGTTTCCTATCCAGGTTAAATCTGCTTTTCCTCTATATAAATATCTTTGCCATCTGCTCCAAATTTCAGACCTGATTTCCCACTTCAAATGTTTCTCTGAGACAGACCTTGCTCATGGTATTACAGGAGCTCCAACATATGTCATACATGAATACATGGTACTGGTACTGTTTAATCCATCCCAGTAAAAGTGCTTCCCTCTCCTGGTTTTCCTTCAACAAACAGGAGCATAGAGTTGTGAAGTACTGTGAACTCACTTTTGAAATCCAGTGTACAGCTGACTGAAGGGTTTTGCAGGTTTTCTGCTTTTAAGTAAGCGAAAGGATTTTTTTTTCACATTAATGCAAGCATCTCTTAGAAGCAGTACTCAGGTCCTTATTTTTTCTCTCCATTACGAAAATATATTCTACTTTTAAAATTACTCTGTAGAGCATCCATTTTGATAACGAAAGCTCATACTACACCTTCTATTGTGCTAATAGCAAAATATTTACTTACATCGTAAGCAGAGTTGCAACATGGAACAATTTTCTTCTTTTTTTTTTTTTTTAATTTGCAAAATAATACGTTCATTTCAAGAGAGGGCTGTACCACAGCAGAATTCAAACTTTTAAGGGCAATGATTTGCCTGAAGTCTATGGTAAACTACTAATAAATATTGACTATTCCCTAATGAGTCTATACTCCTTGAAGCCAAAACATAGCACTGTATACAAAATCATAATCATATGAGAAAGTACTGGGGAAAAAAGCCAGCAGAGAAAGTTACAACACTAATAAAAGCAACAGTGCTCTTATCAGTGGCATCAAATGTTAATTTACACACATGGGATTAACTAATCTGATATATTTTAGACACTAACCAGGGAATGGAATTCTGCTAGGATTTTTATTCAATATAAATTAATGAGAACTCAAAGTTCATGCAGCAGAGCACTTCAAAAATTAAATGATAATAAATTAAAATCCCCTAATGCATACTCCAACCCTTGTCCTTTAAATTTTGACCTACAGAAGGGAGGAGAATATGTAAATGCTAGCTTTAGAGTGGGCAGGTTCAGCTTCCAGGCTCCGAGAAAGGTTTCAAAGCAGGATTTAACTTCAGGTGCCCTGAGTTGTTCCCACTTCTCCCTTTGCCCCCGAGAGCCCTCTAAAACACTTAGGATGGGATGGCTTCCTGGACTGGAATTAATCTCTCTGCAGTTCCCACACTCTCCACTTAAGATATTCAGGCTACAGATCAAAATACTTGTGCTGAATCCATTTCTTCTACACTGCCAGTCAAGACTGCTGAGTATAACACTGCTGAGTACAACTTTTGCATGTCCAGACCAACTTAATATACCCACTTCCCTAAAAAAGGAAAGAAAAAAAAGCCCACTGCCTTTATCAGGTCATACCTAAATTATCTGTCTGCATAGAGCAGTAGCTGGCAGATGAGGAAACAGCCACAGCTACAAAAGCAGTGTTCAAGATAGAAAGCATCTTACTGGGCAGCAGCATTGCCCAGGCAAGCAAAGACCTACGTGAGGATAAAAATAGCTTTGTGTGCTTTAGTTAGCCTGTCTGTAAGCTGCTGTAATGCATCATTCTCCTCACACAGACAACTGGCAACATAAACAGTATCTTGAAAGACTATGAAAAATTCTGTTATGCTAAAGCTAGTAATTTCTCCTGCTTCTCCATACAGGCACAACCCAAGTCTCTATCGCCACTGAGCCGTCTGCTCTATCCTTATGAAGCTTACATCCCTCTTTTCTTGGATGAAGCTTGTTATTTTTCATGCATGTTGGAATAAACAAATCTTGCAAACGATCTTCAAGGAAATTTCCATTTGCAGAGCCTACAGAAGGAAACACTATCACAGCCTGAGAGAAACTGTCCAGGGACATCCCTGCAACTGTATGACAGCTTTTCCATCATCTGTTTGCTCTCCTGATCCACTTTTCTATTGAAGAAAACCACTCACCACAGGCAGTGAGTCCTCCTCTGCTTCTAGCTACAGACACCATTTTTCCTTATGGCATAAGCCCAGTAAATAAGTATGCAGCAAGGGCTTCTAAAGCACAAACCACTACTAGCTAAATCACTACTTCCGTAAAAATTGAATCCTATCATTATTGTGCTATAAAAAGGTCTTAAACAGGCAAAACCACATGGCTGAAGACTGGGAAGTGAGATATGATAATTATATGTATTATGGTTAGAATATAGGTTTAAATACAGGGTTTTTATAAGAATGAGAGAGGGAAAAAGTATCTGCTGTTAATTCTGGGTTTAAAGGAATCTTAACATCACAGTTTTAGCTCCTGGTTTGGCAATGCTAATTAACCGTTATAAAATCAGAATCACTTACAAAGCTAACTAATGCTTATCAGGCCACTACAGTTTTTTCCATTTTATGTATTGCTGCTATTAAATAACCTCTTTTTCCTTATTAGTAACAGCAAAGTATCATTTGGAGAAAAAGAAAGTGATAGTGGCCATGGAATTTATAAAGCAAAAAAAAACCAAACCCCACAATCTACATAGCATATATTAACTTGATCTAACAAAAAAATATTAGAAAGATATGCTACTTCATGACTGGGAAGAGTATTTATAGCAAGAAAATCAGGATGCTGATAAACAAGGTTTCACCACCATGTAGAGCTCTAAAATTCAGTGGAGAATCAACAAGATGGTAGGGGTTGGAGCACTTATTCTGCGAAGAGAGACTGTGGGACTAGGGCTTGTTAAGCCTGGAAGACATAGCTTTAAGGGAGCCCTACAGCAAACCCCCAGTACACACAGGGTGGTCACTGAATCACAGTCAACATCTTAGCTGAAGTATTACATTCCTAGCTCTTCTCAAAAAAGTCCTTAAATACACAGTAACCGAAATAGTTTTAGTTGTGACTGCCTTCCTCAAACTTTGCACCATTTTTCCTGACAAATTCATGTGCTAAGGCTCTGCATTGCTAAGCACCATGGAAAGTGATCTACACAGCAGCTTGTGCCATGTTAACACCCCTGGAGCTACAGCCATCAGCTGAAGGATTACATGCTAGTCAGAACATACTGTGTTACACTCTATCATGCCAGATCTGCAGTGACAAGCTTCTTCAACACTAAAGCTCAGTTTCTGAAGTGATATGCCTCAGGAATCAAACAACTGCAGAATCTCCACATACATTCCAGTGTTCCAAAAGCACAGCCATAATTATCACACATTCTTCAATCAGGCTCATGACTTGCAGCATACAGTTGCTTAATGCCTGCCTAGGATAAAAAGAGGATGAGAATGGTGCCAAAGAAACGCTTGATCCAGAGGCTGCGAAAGTCAAAGGACATCTTTCTAGCAGCAGGTTTCAGAGCATGCTGTGAAACAGATCAGTGCACTCTGTTCCCGACAACTAGCACCAAATCCACTGCATGCTGCCACAAACAGCACTGCCTCGGCCACAGTAACCAGCTTTTGAATGCCACACAGCCTTCTCAAACCTCTCCTGGTGATCTTTCTTTATGAGGTGATGTCTCTTCCCATTAGCCATGAGTTCCTGAAATAGGAGGTCATGGAAATGTCCATAACACAGAGGGTACCAGAACCGCAATAGGTTTTAATGCATATTTTTCGACTGAGTTTAAGCACCACAAGGCATCAAATGCAAAGAGCCCTAAAGATCAGTCTTCTCCAATATGAAAGGATTCTTTCCATGGGAACAAGCTTGGTGAGAAAGCTGAAGGACTTCAGCTCCTCTTCCAGAGGACGGAATTAGCTTTTTGTACCTACAACTTGCAAATATCTTTATATATTTTATTTTTTTCCCCAATATCCAGACATTATTGTCCTACCAAACTGAGTTTCTGGACAATTCCAGGGCTTTTAACAGTGCTAAGCCACCAATAGAGACTGAAAAGTTGCATGACAAAATTCTTTGTATATGGAGATAATGGTTATAAAATGCTATCTTTATCATTTGGAATTTTGCTCCTGTATTTGACATAAGCCCTTCTTCCAAATAAATTCTTAGATAAGTGGGTGAACCTCATTTTCGTCGGTTCATCTATCTGGCAAATGGAAATTTGATGCTCAATTCCATATTCTAGAAGCATATTCTATACTTTCAAACATACATACTTAAAAAGAACAATATCATCCCTCTGGGAATAACAAGAAATCAAATGTGGACATGGTACATTAGCTTAATAAATCCCATGAAAGACATTTATGAAGCATCTGGCCTGAGGGTCCCTTTCGGAATGAACACAAATGCTTCTGTTTTTTCACATAACACTCCTTCACTAGCACTGCCTACAGAAGCAAGTGCATCACATCCCTTCAGTTTGTACCAGATAGTGATACATCAGTAGTGTTTGTCCAAAACCCAAGGAGAAAGAGGGATAACAGTTAATAAGTACCACCTCTGCTGGCCAAAGGACTGACTTCTGCAGAATATGAACAATGAGCTGCGCGTATCATGGAAAAAAACCCCACACCTATATTTAATTGGAAATGTTGGAAGTAAACCAGTCAATTTATATTTATTACAGATAATAAAGTGCATAATTGAATTACTCTCTGTAATAGATTCTAGCACCTTGACAGAACACTGAAATCTCACAATACTTCTCATTACTCCTTGAGCAGGCATCCTGTTCTTGAGCTGTAATCTTTAGACCTTTTAAAGCTCATGGGGTGAATTTCCAAGATAAAAGCCATGATTTCAGCCTTCAATTTCCTTGCTTGCAAAGTAATGAATGGAAAGTCTCTGAAATCATTGTAAGCATTTCTATAGCTAAGCTTTTAGCTGTATTTCATGAGTCATGTCAGACTATGCAGACAATGTATTTTTGCAGTTATGAGGCCATTTGAAAAATGTGTGCAATCTTCTAAACACGAAACAGAAAAACTTGCCAGTGACTAAGGCCCTAAAGTGAGAACACTTCTGTTTTCAGGGAACAGAAGACTGAAAAAGAGTGGAGAAGCACATTTCAGGTGACTGAAACTGATATGGCTTAATGATCCTGGTAACTCCAACGCTCTTGTCAAACCAAAAGCATTATTCACATTGTTTTCTTATCTCTATTAACCTAAGAGCAGTTTGTAGTTTTTACTTCAGTCTCAACTCTATTTTTATCAATAAGCTCTAAATCTACACCAATAGGGTATACTGATTTATTTTGGGGTGTCTCCTGTCTTCTTTCTTACTTGCAGTTAACTTCCCCTGCTCCTTTAAACTTCCCTGCTTTTGTAGGCGAGTGTGAGAGGCTGAAAGTGTTGCAACCATCCATAAAATTGGATAACCCTGTAGATTTCCCCAGCAAACCCTGTCACTGCGACTCCAGTCTCACGGAGGAACCAGCTGTAAGAAAACAAGATAAGAGCACAGGAACTTCCATATCACACCTAGTAAGCTGGTAGTTAGCAGTTTTTCCTCAAAGGGTGGCCAATACATAGAAAATAGTCAACTTGTTGGTACTGAACAAAGCAAAGCAGTCCATGTACCATCTCTCTCAGTACGTACTAAAACCACCATGGCTTGTGCATTAAAAGAAATATCTAATTTCCATAGGCTCTACATTTGGCAGAATAAGAGAGCTAAAGTGCTCTTGGCGCAGCACTACGCTATGCCAAACTATGTCCTTTCCAGTAAAAGCCCAATTCCCTGGATTGCTCCACAACCATCTTCTTTACTCATATTTTACAACACTGCCCAATGCCACTTGATTTTTTTGCCTCAAAACCAAGTCATCTTCACATCATCTACTCTGTACTAGCCAAAACTAAGATAACTTACGGCTACCCATTCCTGACCTATAAATATTACACAGTTAATAGATATGGTCAAGTACCTATTTTTGTGTACCACAGGACCCTCTGATCTTTACAAGCATCAGATTATTTCTAACAACTTTCTTAACCAAAGCAGAATAAGCTCACTGGGAGTAAAGTGCCTGAAAGCTCAGCAGGAATGCCAAATTTGATGGTAGTCAATAACGAAAAGCAAAAACATCTAAAATACAACTTGTCAAAGAGCAGATTTTCAAGCTTTCTTCCTTTTGTTTTCCCACTGCTTAACAAATAAACAGACCCATGAATCTCAGTAGAAGCTACTTATCTAGCACTGAGTGACTTGGAAAATTGACCAAACAAATTTTGTCACAAGAAATGTAAGTCACTCCTAAAAGAAATAATCTGTCCTACAAGCAGTCAGAAAAGTTGAGGTTTTCAAAGAGACAATAGCTCATTGTGGATATTCTGTTGTTTCTTAGTTAGCCAACAAACTACCAAAGACACTGAACAGAGAACAATATTATTCTAGGTGAACAATGTGTCACAGCTAAACAAATTGATCACTTCAGGAGAAAGACAGGGCAGGTAGTGGGAGGAAAGAGTTAAATACTATTGACATTTCTTCTGAGGGTGGCTTGGCCCTTAGCTGTTCTTCAGCACAACAACAGGGTTTTTTCATGTAAATCTGGGTCAGCATAATTAAACTGTTGCTGCTGAATGACAACAGTTTCTCACCCTGCAGTGTTACAGTCACCTGCCATTCTGCAAAAAGGTGACTCAATTCTCAGCTACACTGATAACCCAATGAAGGAAAATTATTCTCTTTCTAACTCAAGTGAAGGATTTTCTCATGATCAAAAACTCTGAGTGGGATCTGTATAATACTCCACTACTCACTTCTTCCCTTTCCACCTTTACCTGGCTTACATACAGCTGAAGTTTTCTAAAGGAAGTGATCTTGCTCAGTATGAGTTGATGCACTTTTTTTCCCTTCAAATGGGTGTCATTTTTATCAATGTTAAAATGAGTCTTACACAAAAACAGGTTTAAAAATAGTTTCATCTAAGAAATTGAGACAAAGTGAAACCTATGACGTGAAACCAGATACTAAGTCAGACTCTTCCAGATCTAAAGGTGTTTTTTGTTATTTATATAGTAACTTAAATACTACTAAAAAACAAGCATTAATGTTCTGTCTCAGTATGTAGCTCAGATTTGCTTGTGAATAATCTGAGTCTAATTCTAAAAGCTGAAACATGAGTAATAGCTGCATTCTCCCATTCTGCAGTGAATAGCCCCATTTTATCACATTATTTTTTTTTCTCTTTCAGCATATTACTGTACTAGGGGATTGTAATGCTAGCCAAATAGCTCCTATTTCTACTAGCACTTATGCTTGCTTATGACTTATTTGGAAAAGGCAGTGCTCTGGCTGTGCTCAAAGCTATCTACCAGTTACACTAGACCCATCTGTGTAAAGAAAACTTGCATTTTGTAGCAGAAGGTGAAACACTAGTATAAGTGTCTGACAAGAGCCACCTGCCTTGGAAGCAGCTGACAGTGCATTTTCTGTATACTCACTCATCTTTGCCTCAATTCCAGACGAGTCACATACCTGTGTGTCTTGGTCTGAAGTAGGTGTAGATATAACCTAGCCTAAAATATATCTCAATTGTCAGCCTCTGCTACTCTTAGGTATACTGGACCCGTCACAAGAGGCTGCCCAGTTTTCCTATGCTGAGAGGGTTTTTTTTAGTCCCACATGTTGCCATTGATCTGTGCAAATACAATAGGTCCATCATCTGAGGAAGATTAAGTTCTCTAATCTTCTTGTTAAATGCACTAACTCCAGTGTAGGCAAGTTCCTTGTGAGGCAACAGTTTGAGAAGGCATCTAGCAGAACTCTAATGTGCCGTTTCTGTGCATTTTTCAGCCTGTCTTACCCTTTATATTAACTCTAAAACTTAATTATGAAGTGTGCTATCAGCTTTTTAAATAGGATAAAACTCTCCTTGTTTCAAGAACTGAAATAAAGACACCAGAGGTAATGCCTGCAATCATCAAAAGGGTTGATTATATAACTCCGTGTCTGATGTACAAGGACTGACACCCTTCTGTAAAAAAATTCTCTTTATGCAGGCAAGAACTTGCCATTGGCAATACTCTTCTTGCACTAACTCCTATACATCACCTAAGACATCCACGTATAGGAGATACCTCTGTGAATGTAAACGTGACTATTGCTTCTGAAACATCCCAAAGAAAAGCAATACAAGTTTAATGACATTTAGAAAGGCTGTGAGAACGTTTAACGTCTTACATGCATGGCACATCCACGTGAAAGTTGAAGCAGCTGACTACAAGCAGAAAGAGAAAGAACACAGACTACACTGCCTACAAAGCTGAAGTATAAACTTGTAGGCCACCCCGTTTGAGACCATTACTTCCTGCACAAATGCAAATAAGAATACAAGCATTCAGCGGGGAGTTGAAGAACTAATTAAGTCTGCCTCTTCAAGATAGCAGAGAGATTAAGCCAGGAAGAACATCTAAACAAATTTCTTAACTATTTACAGTTTAATGTCTTAATGCTGCTTGAGAAACCTTCAAGTTGAACTCTGGGCTTTTAGGAGAGTCCTGTACTTGGCTGCTCTGAGGATAAATGGCCAGAGCTTGCACCGGTCCCTAGGAATATAGGAAAAGTCTGTCTGTGGGATGCAGATCTAGCCTGGCTGTCTACCAGGCTGCCTACTCCCTGCCACTAGCACTTCCCTGTCATGGTCAGCTGTTCATTAGCTTCAGAAACAATTAATGAACTACGATGAGTTTTGTCCGACAAAAGCTAGCTGAGCAGAGCCAGGGCAGACCTGCTGTCCCTGTCTGTCTGCAGCCCCAGACAGCTGCCTATTTGCCTCCTGTCTCCAGCTGGACCTGGAACTGCTGCCTCCACAAACGACTGCTGGAGAAAAAGTTGCACAAAGTTTGAGAGCTCAGTACTAATTTTTTCCTCCTCTCCATCGAGACATGCATTAAGTAAGCCAATTAGCTATTCTGAACATTTTAATTAACAAATTAGTTATGAACTGGAAAAAATGGTCATGCTTTCTGTACTCATTGGGCTATGGTAAATTAACATAAGCTAATGATGCTTCATTTTTATCCAATTATATGAGCTTCACTTTCCACAGACTTTGTTTCTTGTATTGTGGTTTGAATTAAAAGGGTGATGTTCTTCCTTTTTAAAGTCACTTTTTCAATGCATCAGGCTGACCTGCATGTATATCAGTAATTATTTAACCCCTTTTTGGTGCTTCTTTTTCCTGTCCCTTCACAAAATCTCCTACCTTCTTGAAATCTATGTTTTTTTCCTACTGTCCCATGTATTGTTTCACAGACTGACAGAATTCCTTCCACAAAATGTAGGTTATTTATGAAAAATGTTTCATTAGGGCCAGATCATTAAAGCATAGAAAACAATTCTGTCCACAAAGGCAAGCGCCGAGTCCTGCTCCTGGGTAGGAATAACCTCATGGACCAGTATAGGTCAGGGGCTGACCTGCTGGAAAGCAGCTCTGCAGAGAAGGACCTGGGAGTGCTGGTAGACAAGAAGTTCACCAGGAGCCAGCAATGTGCCTTTGTGGCCAAGGCGGCCAGTGGTCTCCTGGGGAAAGGTGGGAAAAACCTTTATCATGGAGCATAGTGATGCTTGTTTTCCATACCCATCTATAATTACAGTAACAGGTCAAGGTCAGCAACAGTAAAGCCTTGACAGGACTTTTTTTTGGAACATCAGCTGCCCTACAGAAACTTTTTGTATTCCATTATCAATTTCATTGGTAGCTTCAGATTCTCCCTTAATAGAAGTCTTGAAAGAGAGCCTTGGATGTCAAATTTCTTCTCTATTCCATTGTGAAAAAAGTAATTTCCATGCAACTAAAGATTCATTATGACCTTCATACTTTCACTGTCTGCTGGGATTGTTTCTGAAGTTCTGAGACTTTGCTCAGTTTCAAGCAGCTTCCAATTACATTATATAACATTATACTATGTTGAAACAATGTGGAATTTCTTCCCTGAATTAAAATGATATGAGATGGATGATGGGCAGCATTAATTCTGGTACTAGTGAGAAATGTAAGGTCCAATAACTTGGGAACCATTAAAAAGAAGATTGATAATGCATTATATCAAATATGTGCTTAAGAATCCTCCTTATGATGTGATGCAGTCCATTGATTCTACTGATGGCAGGGCATAAGATGTTAGACCTTCTAACCTTGCCATCACATATGCAAAAAGCTCCAAAATGAGCTAATTGAAAACTCTCCTCTGATGCCACTTCAGCTAGTAAGGTGGTGGCAACACGGACTACTTTTGGAGGAGAACAGGCATGACAAAAATTGAAGTAACTCTGAAATCTTTTTAGCTAGTCTACTAATTACATTTCAGCTAAAACCTGTTAGTAGCTAGTAAGCTAGTAGCTCACTGACATACATTTATCTGCCAATGTGAATGACTCCTGTATCAGCCATTTTGAAAAGGAAAATTAAACATTTTTTCCCCAAGGTAACAAATTCTCCCATTTCTCCAACTATTGCATTCCATCATTTAATACACTTAGAAATGTTGGGTTTACAAAGGTAGAGAACTGTGAGCTGATAACTCAGAGAATACTCAAAATATTTTTTTATTGTGTGTCCGAAGTAAAAACTTCTAGGGTTTTGTAGCATTTAAAGATTTAATGATATTTGCATATGTTTAGACAGAAGTGATAATATCTTCTTGGGTGCTTTGTTTTCTCACACAAGCTACAGACACTTCAAAAGTAATCTATAAATTTCTTACACTGGTACTGAACAACAGACTACAATTTTTATAACTAAAAACATTAAAAAAATAATTCAGGATAGTGCTAGGGCTTAGTTGTTTAAACTGAAAAAAAATCTTGCTTTCCTGCACATAACCACTGAATATTTGTCACTACAATCAAGAATTTTGCTCTAATTAAAAATATCTTCCCCCTCCTCCCCACAAAAAGAGCTCAAGATACTTCTTTTTGATCACCCTAATAAGTAGTAAGGACCAGAACAGGAAAACGGGACAGCACAGAATAATATGAAGTAGCAAGTAAACAGATTTGAGAGAGATTAACTTTTCTAATCAAGTTATACTCTGTCTATCAAATATGCATTTCCTTTGAAATGAGCATGTGTACTGATGGCTAAGTCAGTGAAGGCTGACAGGGCTCTGAGTAGACAGCTGTAGGAAATGTAAAATATTCTCTTTTACTGACAAAGCAAAATAATCTACACATAACAGCCTGGAGGCTCAGTTTCCAGATCAATGCCATTCCATGAAGTTTTCATTCTGTTTGCCTAGATCACTAGTTATGGGCTTTGTAAATAAAGTGGTATCAAATAACAGGAATGATTTTGTGGGTGTTTATGCTTTTGAAGGCTTCTAAAAACTGCTGAAAGTATTAAGCTCCTTGATATGCATCCTTCCAACTGCAACATTTAGAGCAGGAAACTGAACCAGAACAACTGCAGTCACAACTGCCATCTTCTTAATATGATGTGACTGTTCAGTACATCTATGTCTTAATCAATACAATAAAATATACTATATATTCTGGTCAAGTGTTTTGCCACTCTGAAGTGCCATGAAAACGGCATAGAAAAATATAATTGTATTGGAGACCTGAATTTTCAAATATACATTTCCTTCATTTAAAGGGTCTGGGGCTAGAGGAGGGGGAATCCTTCCCTTTTAACGACTTGAGCACAGTGTGGTTTAAATAGCATATTTGATTTGGGAACCTATTAGCTGATAATGACTCTCTGGGGAGAAAAAATTGGATTCCCTTATTACTGGTTTGATTAGCAATAGCTGTAATTCCATGACGTTGTAAAATATCTCGGCATTAAAACTGAGCTATTTTCCATCAATTCTAGAAGCAGAGGCATAAACACTGCAAAGGCTGAGCTCCTATGTTAAACACATTCCTGAATTCTGCAGTACTTTCCCTGGCACTAGCATTAGGAAAGCAAAATTCAGATAACAACAGTCTGAAGAAGTAGCTGCTTAAGCAAAGAGAAGCAAATCAGTTTCAAGTGACCTTTTGATAAAGGAAATTAAGCAAATGTTTGATTAATGACAGCACTGCAGATCCATATTTCTAAAGAAATATCATTAAAAGAAACTGCACTGTAGTGATTATAAGGGGAGGGCAAATATAATTAAAGCCAAAAAATTAAATTCAAAATGCCTGATTTGCATTTCACAACAGAGTAAGTAGTCTAGTAAACTAAAAGGAGAAATAGTAATTTAAAATCAATTTGAAGATCCTTCCCACCAAGTTGATCCAAAGCTTTATTAAAATATCAAAGTGATTCTAGTGACTTTTTTCCTATTTTAGAACAGGGAATAGAATACAAATCAACATAACTCTCATCAGATACAGATGAATTCAACCTATGATGAACTGAACTGTTCCTTAACTTCTTTTGTCTGGGCAATGAAAGCACAAACTGAGGGACCCAAGAGCCTATCAAAACCCGTGTTCAGAGGATTACTAAAAGGCACATAATAAAATGAAGGCAGTGGTTAAGTAAAATCCCCGAACTAGCATAAAATGGCATCTATTCTCACTCAAGTCTTCTAAATTTCTGGAGCAATAAACAGTGTCATCTACTAGTCTGCAGGCCTAAAACGAAACAAATTGCCAATCCTCCTGACAGGCTATAAATGTTATAAACTTTGTATCAATGTTGCACGACTACAGGACTAAAGCTTGTCATTTTCTCTAAGCCTGTCTTTGGCTTCTTGTTTAGCAGCAATTCTACCAGGTTTAACTTAGCTCTGTGATTGCATGGGCTAGTGACTGTCACTGCAACAATTCTGATAGATTCTGTATCCAAAGTAGATATTCTAAAGAAAATAAACAAAAAACCCAAACAAACAAAAAAACCCAAAACCCCCCAAACAACTCCCCTATTACTGCAGAATAAAAATGTAGCATAGAAGACTACAATCATGGGATCGCAGTGGAAATATTGAAGGAACAGGGACAGGGTGGTACCAGAGGGAGCAGGGCTATAAGCAACTCACCACACCAATTCCCAGTCATTAGAAGAAAGTAACCCTGGGACCTGGCTAAGACTGATTTTGGAGAACAAAATGCAATAGAAAAAGAGATCAAAGAACAAGAAACCTACACATGTAAAACACACAAATAGAGACTTTAGATATATGCATCTGCAGACTAACAAAGATATTAAGGAAAGCTCTGAAAGCCATAAAGGTAAAGACTCCTGTTCAGACTGTGAAATAAATTTGCCTAGCCCTAAGGATATCATCAGACGAGGTAGACCATCCAAGTTACACACCTATTCCTCCAACCACCAAATGTGAAATGGCTTTGTTCCTTCTGGACAACACCTCATTGCATTGCAGAAAGACATGCAAAAGGCAAAGTTCCTGTGGCACTAGAAGCAGCTGAATGACAGAAGTCATTGCTAAGGTGGGAAACAAGCTAAATCAAAAAAGCACAGCAAAACTGTTCAGCTTTGCTCCAACAATCACAACCATGCAAATATCCACTTACCTGATGAATGTATGACCTCTTAAGTAAATTATGCCACCCTACCCCTATGACTCCACCAACACTAGGAATTTGGCTAAAGCTCCTTCCTGTTGTTATTAGTAGTGTATTTCTCCATGGAGTGCAAGTACTGTCACACACAATGAAACAAACTCATCTGATTTACCAAAAACAGTCTGTCAGACAGCTAAAACTTTGTTAAAACAAACATAAGTAAATATTTTGCAATATGTAATATTTTACATAAATAGCATTTTCATATTAAAAGTCACAGTCATTGTTTTTTCTTGACCTATCTTAAGGTTCAGGTAGAGAGTGTTCCTTACCTCCTCTCTTGTTTAACTTGGCATACCCTGGCACATAGCTGCTTGTCATGGATGATGAACTGCTGAAAGAGGAGTGGGGTAATGCTGAGATCAGAGGTTCATCACACTTCTCTGAAACACAAGAAAAGAGATTCACTTGATGCTGTTAACCATTCTCATACAGGAAGTGGCAACATGCCCTTTGATTTTCTTGTAGCCAATAACACAGCCTTGTTGTTTTTGTACATACAGAATGCATATGGCAACATCCCAACTTCTCAGTAAAAAACAAAAATCAAAAACCCATAAAAAACCCCAAAATAAAAAAAAAACCAACAACACAAAAAACCCACCCCAAGCCCCACAAAAAACCAATACAGACATGCATCTCAACATGAGAAAATAAAGACTTCGACAAAGGACACCATTAGGTAATTGCAATGCCTAACCATGGGCCACTACTCTCCTTAGGGATACCACAAATGAACAAAAAATTCTGCCCTGATATATTTGGAATGGTTTTGGTCACATGAAAATGGACTGCTAAAGAAAAGCACTATCAAGAAAGCATCATAAGATATAAATTTAGATAATATATCAACTTTCAGTTCTGTTATAGAAGTGCTGATAATCTGATATTTAAAAAAGAAAATAAATTAGGGTACATTAATAAATGCCTATGAATTATCACATATTACAGATTTACTGAAAAAAAATCTTTTTTTAAAATATGATCTTTATAATCCATTTCAGCACTTCTATTCTACAGTATTAAGATTAACATGGTATTAGCATTTAAGATGGAAACAAAATCTTCGCCTTTATAATGAGAAAAATATTTAAAACAAATCTGCTATTTGATGAAGTAATGTAAATTAGAGTGAGGAGAACTGGCTTTTGACTTCTCAAATACTTAGATAGTTAAAGTAGTGTCCTTTGTTCCAGTTTTCCCTCAATTACTTCAACAAAAGAGTGAAATACATAGGTTAAATTATTCATTTACATTTCAGGTACAACCTACCACCTCAGAATAAACTATATCCTACAGCAGTCAGCTTGACTAATCTCTCTTTAAACACACACACACAGGCTCTGCTCTAGGTGGAAACCCCTCAATTTATGTCTCCACAAAGCATCACAGCAGCCCTGGTAGGCACCATATTTAACACTCAGCCACACCACAGTTGGGTACAACTAGAAAATGGTGATTTGGCGAGACTGAATCACTTGTGGCGACTGGATTAATCCTACCCTTAAGAGAGGAACTTTAAGGGGGGGGGGGGAAGTATTGAAAGTGAATCAAGTAATTTATAATTCAGGTCCCCTAATATTTCCAGAATCATGTAATGAAAAATAAAAGGACTTTCACAGCAACAGGACCTGAAGCATAGACATCCTGTACAACATTCATTCATGAATCAGTACTTTGACATTTAACAACATAAGTTTCCTTCACAAATCTACAAGAGTTTAAGGGCGAAAGCAAAATCCATAGCAGCATAAAAGCACAGGCATAAGGGCAATTTCTTTGCATTTAATTAAAGCACAATTCCAGTGACTTAAGTTTTGGAAAAAAAAAAAAACCAAAACAAACCTGGATTTTAGACAATACGTTCAAAACCAACACAACAGCTGAGAAAACCTTTTCAAATAGCAGAAGCTTGTCAGAACTTTATACTTTTACTGATGCTAGTAGCTATTAAGAAAAATCTCCTTTTATTTTGACAGTTGCTATATTAGTGCTACTAATCATGAAGCTATGCAAAAGGAAATAGAAATAAACTTGTTTGGAAAGAGTTCTAGCTTCATCTCCCTGTATGGCCTGCATTGTCTCTCTGCTTCACTAATCCATCCTTTTGGACTCAAAAGAGTAAGATAGAGAAGTGTTTCATTTGCTGTATATGTGCTTTGAAGTACTGAACCTTGACTTCTGCTTTCTTAGTTTGGTTAGAACCACCAACACTTGAGGGGGTTGGAAAAAAAATCAAAGAGTGGATATAGTTTTCCTTAACTGTATTTTAGAACTGCATTTGCTGCCTATGTCTGTTTTGGAACACTAACTAATAAGCTAAAGATTACAACACAAAAAACCTTTAGTTTCTCATTGTTTAAAAAACACACACACAGCCTCCCCCTATCTGCCCACTCATTTAGGCTTCAAAAAATAGGAAATTCACCATAACTGTGTATGAATTATAGGGAAGGATTGTACTTCAAATTAATAGATGTTAAGAGATTAAATCTCATCAATAACTCATGACTTCAGGTCCAATAGAACAGAAGTAAAAAGATTGCTTACATAAGCTAATATTTCTAGCTCCACATGAAAGGTCCACTAAATTCACTACACTATTTAAACTTCCTTCATAACATGAAATGCTGTTATGCCACAGATTTAAGAGAAAAAATATCCTTGGGAACCTCAGGTTCTTTCAGCAGTCCTAGTTATTTCCTGCAGAATCCAATTTTTTACTTACTAAAACCAGAAGCACATACACCTTCCTGTTACTGAGATATAATAGCTTTCCCCATATAAGTCAATGTGCTATGCCCTGTTAATCAATTACAGAGCACACTCTCCTGCCAGCATGGTAGCAGCAAAGGAATAAACTCTCCTCTATACCATTTATCTCAGTGATGAATTAAAACCCAAGCCAGCTTAGGTCCATTTAAATGTTAACTTCCTGAAGCAAACCCAGCTTTCTCTCCAGTCCATTCTGTTAGATAAAAGGAACTGATAGCTTTGTCGTTGGTGTGATGACATTTGCTACTCTGACTTCCCAATTCAGAAAGAAATCGCAGTGTATGACCATCAGAAAGGAGTTTACTCTAGAGTCAAGCAATTAGATCAATGGAAGAAAGGTCACCCAATGTCATTAAATACAAATGACAAGCCACAAGCGTCATATCCCTCAAGACCCAAGGCCTACTGAAAGGAAGATGAGCTATGTACTTGCTCTGCTCTTACACACTTTCTCACGCACTGGGCAGTTGGAAACCAGATACGAACTAAGGTGCAGCCTCTCACGTGTTCTGGTGCCCACAACCAACAAAACCAGGAAATGATACCTGTCCTTTCCTCTTTTATAGCCCCTTTATAGTTTATTTTTGTAATCTACCCATCATGTTGGGTAGACTAAAAAAGGATTGTCTTCTACTTTGTCTGCAACTGCTTGAACTCCCACTTAGTGAGTCCATGTACAATTTGGAGAATAGGGACCAGAATATTTGAATGGACAGGTCTTGATTGCAGCACAAAGCAGACCATAAAGAGACAAACTCATGATTTATCAGCCCCAGAGGTTTTTAAAGCTTAATCCTTTCCTGTAACAGTGACTTTAATAATTTTTGGTGGGCAAAGCAGAGTAAGAAAACTCAATGCTTCACTTCACGTAAGTCTGTTGAGATGGTTAGCATCCTGATCAACAAACAGGTCACCTGTGAAGTTGCTGACATATCTTATCAAAGCAGTCTGAATAGATGAAAAAGACAATCTGCAGTTCATCTGGACCTTCTTGACACTCTTGCCTCTAGCAGTAAGTTAGAATGCATATAAAAAACTATACATTTAGAAACAAGAACAGTATATATTTATAGTCACAGATCTTAATAATTTGAAGCTGCATTGGAGGATCTCTCATCAAGATCCTGTCAGCAAGCTAAAAAGAGAGTTAAGATGTGTACAGCGCTTCCAAAAAACAAAAATATTTGGCTACTGATGAATAGCACTCATCAGAAATAAGTGATAGTGACTTATTAAGAATGTTTTTGAAGAACAAAGCTTTTTCCATCATTACAGTTCAGTGTGCAGAAGAACAGACCTCTAAAAAAACCCTAAACCCAAAAATCTGCAAGCCATTCCTTCTTCAAAATCTTCAGTCAAGACTTCGTATCAAGTTACAATCCATTACCATAACTTTGCTCTTGGATACTAGCTCTAAGACATAAACATGGTGTCAATAACTTTACCAAAAAAGCCCCATATATGCATGTCAGAAATTAAGAACTCAAAAGCTGATCAACTTCAGATGCAAAAATGCAAATAACTACAGTATCAATATTGTATTCTGAGCCCAAACTAGCCACAATTGATTGCTAGCAGAATATTAAATAAGTCAATCTGAAGTAGCATTAAAAAAAATCTCAGTCAAGAAATACACAAAGCCATTTCTCTTTCACACAACATTCTCACTGTACTAACAGAACATTTACAATACAACCCCCAAAATCTTGTCTTTTACAAGTATATCAAACTCATTAATTATATGAAAATGTCTGTGAAGTGCAAGGAAAAAAGGTTTAAAGCAACTTCTAAGACTCCTGCTTTAAAATATGAATTCTAATATAAAGGTTGGGGAGCAAGGGAGAGAGTCATATCATTTAGTTTGTACAGTGTGCTAAATGCTAGTTATTCTTAACTTCTTTTTCTTGTCCAATTTGAATAGGTACAGTGATTTCTCTATAGCATTCTGAGGAGAAAGAATAAGCCACCAAGCACTTATAAAAAGCAGTCATGAGACTGCAAAGGCACTCTGGAATGTGGATAAATGCATATGGGAATTGGTATATCTATCTCCAATGACAACCAATAGAAATATTAATGTGGCTGCTTTGGATTGCAGTGTATTAGTATGCTGAGCAAGCCTGACTTTTCATATTGCAGAGGCAGGTTTAATAATCTGAAATGAATGCTAGAATCCACTGTGTTTAATTCACAAGACTGTCTTGGTTTAACCCTGGCACACAACCAAGCCCCACACAGCTGCTCACTCATTCCTCTCCCCTCCCAGTGGGATGGGGAGGAGGATCCAAAACCAAATAAAGCTAAAATATAACAACAGTAATGAAAAAGAAGAGAACAAAAAGAGTGAAATAAAGGAACAGAAAAGTGATGCCCAAGCAGCAACTGGCCCCTCCTGGCCAACTCCTTCCTGTTTCTATACAGAGCATGATGTCCTGTGCTATGGAATATCCCCATGGCTAGTTGGGGTCAATTTTCTTGGCTACGCTCCCTCCTAGTCTCTGCACCTCCTCACTGGCAGAGCATAGGAGCCTGAAAGGTCCTTAGCTCAGGATAAGTGCTGCTGAGCAACAAAAACCATCAATATGTTATCAGCATTGTTCTCACACTAAACCCAACACACAGCATTCCTCCAGCTACTAGGAAGAAAACTGACTTATCCTAACCTGGACACGTCCAAAGAGTAAAAATAAATAAGCCCAAGTTGCTAGAACATGTGAGCAAATGAGTCCAAGCGTAACTGAAGCTTTTCTGTCAGTATCTCTGGAACTCAGAGGTAATGTAAAAGATCAGAGCAGCTCCTATTGATCACCCAGGGTGTTTCATATTCCACTGCAAGTTGCATACCATCAATAGAGATAACACACTGTTGCTCAAAACAGTGGGTACTGCTGAAAAGGAAGAAAAAGTAGCAGCTGTTTTTCCCCCTCCAAGGTGAAGCCATAAATTACATGAATTTAGTGGTCTCCACACAGCCCTTACTGTTCAAGGTTATTTGTTCTGAGGTTTATTTCAAGCATTTCTATAGATTGCTGTAAGGAAAGGAACAAGTCTCAGGAGAGGTGATGTTTTTTACAGAAGTTACTTTGCTCACAGCAGAGCACAGGTCTGTTTCTGGTTTCACTTCAGGAATTAGTCTTCGGGACACATTGGATAAGCCACACTTCTAAAATTGCATTTGGATGCCCAAAGACAGGTAGCACTTCACAAGACATTCCAGAGTAACTTTTAACCTGAAGTTTGTTTCTGATACCTACTAATTAGTTTTTAGAGTAGCCCAAGCCTTATTAATGACAAAGCTTTTGGTAGGGCTACATGTTTGGACTCATATAAATCAGTGCCCTATTGCATCCATGGACCAGGTCACCAACCAGAAAACTTTTTTTTTTTTGAGGATTTTTTTAAACAACCATTTGTAAGCACTTCTGGGAAACACTGGAAATGATAATGTCCTAAAAATAGCACAAATGTGCAGTGCATTATATGACTACTATCAGATATTTCTGGCTGCACTGCCTTTCAGAGGGCACGCAACATGTTCCACAGTACTCCAGTCTTTACTGAAAATGAGAAAGGGTTTAGAGTAAACCTCATTAATTACTGTGATCTACAATTTAACCAGAGAGATTACCATTTATTTTTTAACTAAATTACTCCGTTTGAAAGCATTACAAGTGTAAAGGTGTACAGAGCAGCCTCTTGACATTCTGATTTATCACAATTCAACATTTCACAAAGGAAAAATACCATATTCAGTCTCTGCACACTTCAATTTTTTCAGGAAAGCATCAATGTTCTGTATTCTGAATGTACAAAAGTGTATTTTTTCTTTAGGATTTTACATTCTGAAGGAACAGGAACCCTTAAAATTAAAATTATGTCCTAGTTTGTTTAGTAGCATTCAATTTTGACTGATTTAAAAAATACCTTCTTTTAATTGTCTCTAAACTCAATCTACAACAAGGTTTTTGCAAGTACACTGACCATCTCTGCTGATCAGCATTGTCCTACTAGTAGAGAAGGATGAAAAAGGATGGAAGGATAGTACTACACTACTTCTACATTCAGTCTTTGCATTGCCCCAGGCAAACTTCACCTGCTTTTGGAAGGAACTAAGCAACCTCAAACAAATCAGTTTTGCCATTCACAGAACAAGAGCTTATGCCTTACTCAGGCTTCTCTGGTGCACTGCTGTGACACAAGGAGGAAAGCCTCTGTTACAAACAGAGCAGAGATGGTGAAGCAGGAAACCCGGTACTGAACTTAATGGGGATCAAAATCAATTTCCAAAGGGCTTAATCAAGCAGAAGGTTAGTGCACCATTGTTCCCTTGTGCTGTGAATGCTAGTTGTAACTCCAGGTAACTTCAAATAATCCCAAAGACTTCTTTTCCCCCCTACTTTTTAAATAACAGCCAATGGCCCAAGACCAATTTCCTTTTTGCCTCATCAGAAGCTCCAGATTAGGAAACACTCATTAAAGAGAACAGCAATGTCTTAAAAGCTGGCTGGGAGGATGCTATATATATGGTTTTGTATAACAGACTTTTAGAAAGTATATGTCACTGCATTTCTCTCCCTGATTTCAATTGCCAGACCTACCTTAATGTGCTATGGAAATCCAAGTCAATATGTTTTACAGCAGCCTTAGCTGTCCAGCATATCCTGCTGTTCATGGAGCATTTTTTGAATATAAATTGTTGGGGTTTTCTAATTATCAAATGCAAATAGTGTTGACAATAGCATTGTCTATTACTCTATGCTCATTATCATGCATGGGTACTACTGAGGTATTTTTAAGACCAGGAATACTCTGTAATTATGCTTGGTAAAACCTTATTATTACGACATGTTTAACATGTCAACCTAGGAAAACAGCACAGTTAAATTAGCATATCTGAAAAATGAAGGTGACTTGTAATTATAGCCCATTCCCTCCGATTTTAATCAGGTATCTGAATATTAAGTTCCAAACACTACAGTTTAGTACCTTTGTCTGGATCATAAATTATGTTCAGAGTGAAGGATGCCTGTTCTAAACACACAAGAAAGCCTGCACACAGCTATAGACAGCAATGTAGCAGCATCCATCAGACTTTGTGACTGTACCAGCTGCAGATGCCCAGGTCTGGGCAAGGGGCTGCTGATTCTGTGGACAGCAAAATCCTGGCAGAATGCTGAAAAACTGCCTAAGAGACACCTCACACCTTTTAAGTATATTTCTTAAAAGTCTGGCCTTGTAATTCTTTCATTTTGATACTTATCATAGAATCATTAAGGTTTGAAAAGACCTCTAAGATCTTTGAGCCCAACTGCTAACCTAACACTGCCAAGTTACCACTAAACCATGTCCCTGAGTGGCACATTTACCTGTTTTTTGAACACCTCCAGGGATAGTGACTGCCCTGGGCAGCCTCTTCCAAGACTTGATAACCCTTTCACTGAAGAAATTTTCCTAACGTCCAACCTAAACCTTCCCTGGAAAAAAATTGGAGCCATTTTGTTTCATCCTACTGCTAGTCCCCTTGGGAGAAAAGATAGACCCCCACACCTCACCCCAACCTCCTCTGAGGTAGTTGTAGAGAGTGAGGTGTCTCCCCCCCCAAGTCTCCTCTTCCCCTGACTAACCAACCCCAGTTCGCTCAGCTGCTCCTCACAATACTTGTGCTCTAGACCCTTCACCAGTTTCACTGCCCTTCTTTGGATGGAAGACTTGGAACAGGGTGAATAAAGAGATGATATAATATTCTCACCAAGATTTCATGTCGAAGTATGGAAGAGGAAAATGTAACAGGGAAATTAAAATCAAAAGTTTTTCAAAAAGTGTGACATAGCAGACCTGGGCAGGGAGTTCTCTGCAAGAATCCTCAGAAAACTGTTAAACCTTTCCAGAGCTCCCCGTTGTCCTGACGTGTACCATGATCCTGCCGAGGGTATCACAAACAAAGATGAAAAAGCTGACTGCCTCACAGTTAAGTAAAAAGTTGTAGTGGGTGCAGGTTCTGGAGGGAGTCTGCAGGGGCCTGTGAGGATAGGCAATGCCGCTCCGGGACTGCCCCAGCCACACACAGCCAGTTCCATGTGGTTCTAGATGGTTCCAACACAGGGCCCAGCCCAGCCCCTAACCTGTTCGGGAACCCCAAAGAAAGCACAGGATGGGGGCCGGGAGTGAAGGATGAGGAAAACTCCGAACCCTGCGAGCCCCGAGCGGAGAGCGGGAGGAGGGGCTCCAGGCGTCCCCACCTCAGCTACGCCTCAGGAAAGCCCGCGCCGAGCTCCAGAGGAGCTCTGCTGAGGGAGCTGCACCTTGGCCGGAAGAGAGCGCGCTCGGGAGGAGAGAGCAGAGAGGGCAGGGCCCGGTGAAGGAAGCACTGTGCTAACTGTGCTGTACCTTTCTGTAAACAAACAGCACTGAAAGGCTTGAACTTAGCTCAGTCCCTCTCTAACCAGCATGGAGAATAGCTCCATAACAGGAGAGGAAAGATACCTCATGGAAGCCTGGAAAATCTACTTGCCTACTTCCAGGACCCAGCACCATTTGCTGAAATCAGTGGCTGAACTGGAGGATTCACTATTCATTTCAACAGCAAGCTACTAGTAATAGGAATTTTAATAAAGAGCATGACAATCACCCTGAAACGCACATACACTATTCTATATTTCAAGCAACCATTTTAAATTGCTCTTCTTGGCATATATGCCTTAGCAGCAACAACAGACTTTCATCAGAGCATTATGATTTAGCTTCACATCTGCATATTCAATAGAATGCTGGGAACTTTGAACGTGCTGTGTTGTCAATCACCATAAACATAGCAATAATGCTGCTTTGCAGCAAGACAGTCTCATATTTAGGCCTCTAACAAGATGTGAAAGTTTTCATCAAGCCTCAAATAACCTACACAATGCACTGAAGACACATGCCTTGTCCTGTTACAGATGAGTAGATTATTTCACTGTTACTCATCCAGAATTAATCTGGGTAAAGAGCACCATAAAGCTTGAAGCAAAAGTAAAACTACTCAATCCTTCCATTCCACTATGACTGAAAGACATCCAGTCAGAATATGATAATTTCTAAGATCATGTGCCATGTAAAATAGTGCCTTTCAAGCCATTTTCGTTTTTTCTATCCCACTTCTGAATACATAAATGATTAATGAAGGCATGCCCAATCAAGTATGTACAATAAAGATCTTTAGTTGAAAGAAAAACAAAGCCAGAAGGTGTGGAAAAACAGACAGGAAATAATCAGTATAAAGGAAATTCAAGTGAAAAAGACAATGGAAAAAAAAGTTAAACTGATTGATGCCATGAACCTCTGGTTTTTCTCAATAAATTCTCCTTAAATTTAACAACCTGAATTTGTATTTATGAATAGATGCCTAAATTTTTTTTTTTAAATCCACCAAAAAAGAGCAATCCCAAATACTTCTTACTTAATTTTATTCTTTTTATTCTCAGGATTAATTTCATTAAGCCACCCTTAATTTAATTTACAAAGTTAACTTTTATGTTCGATGCAGTTTGCCAGGATAGCAGGCTGAATGTGTGAAGAATTCATTTGCTTTTATAAATGATTAAACAAGATTGGAGGAAGATAAAATAAATGACTAAGTGATTGCAGTTAACCAAAAAGTTCCACTTTGCTCCCTTATGGAGAATGATGGAATATCATTTTATTGAACACCATTATCCTAATGAGGAGATATTCTATGCTTGATCTTAGCCAAAAGGCCAAAGAAGATATTTTAATGACTTACTGCTTCCGCTTAATAGGGAGATTTCATAATTACTGAAAATACATCTGTTTGATTAATGAGCCTTTTCGAGCATCCATGCATCTTCCTGCAGCTTGGTTGACAAAATGCACTGCAAGCACATGCACATACACACAGATGCTGTTCATCCTGTCTCTGTGTCCAAGGAAAACATTACTGAGAAGAAAAATTAGGACGAACAGGACAGCATCATTCTCATTTTCAGTACTGTAAAGTAGAAGTTTGCAACTTTTCCCTCCATTTCTGTTCTTATACAGAAAATCAATAAAGACTTTGCAATAAAGACTTAAGTAAAACTTGTAGTGCATTTTATGACCCATCCTAAGATGGGCTACAATCAAATAGGGAAAAAAGTCAACACAGGAATATATCAACAAAGGAACATTGATGTTGTGTCATTACAGATGTGATATCCACAAATAATATCTGCTTCAGAAAATTTCTTCTGAAGTTGCTTTTCACGTGTTGTTTTAAGAATATGAACATGTGGCATGCCTCATACCAAAATTCCCAAGAGGAATCCCATATTTTAGGCCCACCATGTAATAATTCATGCTCAGAACTTATAAATTAAGACTTACTAAATAATCCTCATGTTTAGAGTTCTCACATGCAGTATGAGGAAAAACAGACTTAAATTAAAACCAACAACAATTAAAAAACAAATAGAAAAATAGCATAAGAGAAACCTTCAGAACTGCTAGAACTTTCTACATGCAAGAACAAAAATGCTTACCAAATAAAAAATGAACAAAACTGGTACCTTATTTCAAATAAAAAGGATGGTATGCTCATATCTGAGTAGCTAATATAAAGATATTTTGTATTATTTAAACAGTGAAAGAACATATTCCCTCACTATTGCGTTATCCTGACCTCTAATCGAAGTTCATTTTCTCTTCTACAAACATCAAACCATTCTTGAAACTCCCTGAGAGTAAAGTTTTACTGTCCCATTTACTAGCTCTTTATAAGAAGTATTTTAATAAAAAAGGCCTCTTGTTCTCAAGATACTGATTTAAAATATATTGCTATGTTACATTTTATATTATTCTTAACTTACATGCACTGAATTAACTTTTGTGTCAAAGTAGCACATGTAATTTGTACTACAACGTGGAAATAAGAGTTGTCCATCTGTTAGCCAGCTCTTCTAAGACATGTTTCTGGAATCCTAGTTATTTCTCAGCTCATATTTGGTCAGCAACACACATGCTTTTTGGTTTCGTTTTTAATGTGGTAATGGTAAAAAAACAGGTGTTCAAATCATTTAGAAAAGAAATATACTGTACTTCAGTATAAGCAGCAAGAAGACCCAGGAAAAAAGCAAATCTGGGCACTACTTACAAAAACTGATGTATTCGGGTGAAAACGCAATTAGCGTTCATTTAGTATTTAGAAAAGCAAAGGCTCACCAGTGAGCAATATGCAGGGTACTGGCTTTGAAATATGGTCACTGGTTCCAACTCAGAGCCCATCCTCCCATTTTGTACCTCAGACAGGCTGGCAATAGTTGTGTGACACATTGGAAGCTAATTGCAACCTTAGAAAGAATGCCAAGAACAGGATGTGCACCTCTCCCAGAGTCACAGGAGCAGCAGGAAGACATCATATTTACACCGTGTTGAGGTTGTCTTGCTTCAAAATTTGATTCAAACTTGAAATGGTCATAGAACTATTTCCTGAAGGGTTCTGAACTGTTAGGTAGCCGTGTTTCCAAAACTCCAGTAACCAATTTCTGTAATCAAAATGCCAATTTTTTGCTGTCTCCAAATAAAATAAGAAATATTTCTGTGTGTTATTCTTTACCTTTGGTGCAACGGACACTGCTCCTTGCAGGTGTCTGGATGCACTTGTGTGTAGGTGGAAGGGTTAGGCATCATCTACTGCATAAAGAGACTCTTACTATCATTATCTGTGGTCTTTGAGTGATAGCACTGGCTGCATGCTGGTTTACCTGAAAAAAATAGAGCTTCGGATTTCCATTTCAACTGAAGTAAATCAGTCTCCACTAATCCATACCCTCCTGTGCCCAAATGTGATACTTTGACTGAGACACATATTTGGTACAGCATTTCACATAGAAACTGCAAGGAACAATAAAACAATAGGAGAGGCAGCCAAACTTTTATGCTTTCATTTTATCAGGAGAAAAAGCTTAGTCTCGACAGGTGCCTCACAAAACATACCACCTGCTCAGTGACTGGGTAAGAAACAGACCTGGAGATAGCTCTCTGCTGCAGGAAAGCCAGGTGGATTGCTGTCAGCTTCCAGGCCAAGTTTATGAATGGAAATGCTGCATGTTTGGAAAAGTGCTCTCTCTGCAGCTGTACTAACAGCCAGAGATGAGGAGCATCATGTTCTGATTGATACCAAAGCATCATAATTGACTGCAGGGGAAGACAGCAGTTTATCTGAAGAAGTGTAATGAGAACAGATTTGAGCCTAGTGCCAAGATTACAGTTTTCAGTCATGATTACACAGCAATTAGTTCACTGTCCTCCTGCCTTTCAGTTCTCATCAGTCTTCATGATAGTATGCTATATTTACCTGTGGATACAAGGAAAATTACTTCTATGTAAGAGAAATTGGAAAGTGGAACAACAGCAAGCATAGAATCATAAAGGCAGGAAAAAACCTTTAAGATCATCAAGTCCAACCATTAATCTAACACTGTCAAGTCACCACTAAACCATGCCCCTCAGCACCACCTCTACACTTTTATTTTTTAATGCTTCCAGGAATGGTGACTCTACTATTACCTTGGGGAGCCTCTTCCAATGCCTAACCACTCTTCCATGATAGAAATTTTTCGTATTATCCAACCCAAATCTCATGGTTGGTTACAGGCAGCTGTAGGAACTAGTTCCCATCTTTGCACCCTTGCCAGCAGACAGGTAGATGCACAAAGGCTTCCTCCAGTGACTCTGTTTGTGGCAACCAGGATGAAATATGTTTACAGGTAGGTATTAGCAGGACTCACCTTTCATAGATGCTAGATAAACATTTAGTATTTAGTAGCAACTACTTTAAATGATCCAAACCCCCCTGTAAGTTATTATAACTTAAAGTTTGCTACTGATTTTTAAAACCTGATTTTTCCCCAGTTCTATTATACCACGAGAGTGTAGTATTACTGAACAAATTTGTAAGGATCTTTGGACCTGGAAACTCAACATTATCTGATTTTTCCCTTATTTGCACTGGATTTGTTAAGCATAAGAAACCATTGGCTAGATATATCACCTAATGGTGAAAACTGACAGCTAGTACCAAAGAAAGAATGCAGAAAGGAGAATCTTAACAACATTAGAGGGAACATGAGCAAGAAGAGTACAGAATTGTTTGTTTCACCATATCTGAACCAATAGCTAGTTCATAAAACCACCAGTGCTCAGTCCACAAAAACTGAAAAGGAGATTACTAAGGATGGGGTAGGAAAAAAATAGAACAATATACTGGTGATTAAGTATGGGAGTGAAGACCCAACACAGATTAATTTGTGTTCATTTAAATATATATGAAACTCAAAATAGAAATGGTCTTTGTTCTGAACTCAGTCCTAGGAAGCTTAGAACTCAATCACTTTTGTACTGTAAACAAGTCTTCAAAATAAGGGGAAGAGCCAAGGCTGAATTGGAACACACTGCAAACAAAGCTGTTTGAGAAGCAGAAGGGATTAAAATTTAGTGTAGTTTTAAGTATAATTATAGGCCAAAACAAAAACTCTATCTTTTTATTAAGGGACAGTGCTTTCTGTGCAGACTGATACTACTGCAACCCAGAGCAACAGTGCATGACCAGCATGAGAATTTAACTTATGATACATGTAGCAGAAATATTAACCAGAGCCCAGATTTAATAAGGTGTTTACGAACTAAGTTTAAGCACATAAATATTGTGTAAAAATGGCAGTGGGATAGCTAACATACTCAGAAATTTTACCAAGACAAGCACTTGCTTCTGATTTGAGAATCTTCTATTCCCAGGGAGGGTGTTTGTGTCCCAAAGTCATCCAGCTGGAGGTTTCAAACCTGGCAATTAAAAATGTCTTCCCCCCCCAACTGTGCATAGGGAAAAAACATCACACTGTTTACTTCAATCCCATTGTACCATTTCTGCAACTGATTTTCAGAGGATAGTTCTATTTATTGGAAGTATAGAAGGAAGTGAAGTACGTGGCCTGATTTCACAGTCCAAAATAAGATATTCTCTAGAAGCACTAAATTTGCTTGTTATAAGAAGTTGCAAAAGCACCAGAGCTCCATTTCAACAGAACAGGAGTATGTCAGAACTCTTTTGTGGAATTTATTTAAAGTAAAACTATGTTTTGATTTGGCACACCACTACCTTTTAAAATGTGTTGCCTGTTGATAACAAACCTGCATTTTTAAGACTGTTTTCAGCCAAAATCTCAGTCCCTACTAAATGATCATGCGTGTTATTTATACATAAGCACCAGCATGGTTGTGTGAGACACCGCAGCTGCTCAGCAGAGCACAGCATCACCACAGGTTAGGAGGGAAAGGAAGGAGGAATATAAAGTTTATTTACTTTGACTCATAAATAACTAATGGGGGAGGAAAAAAGCCTATCAAATACATTCAGTGTTTTTTCAAGACATTTACATAATGTTGATATTTTATTATCAACCACATTGAAGACAAAAACAGAACACAAAACCAAAAAACCCTGAACTTCATACAGTATTTGCTTCAGACTTCTCAACCAGTTAGTAGTTCTTCCCAAAGGTGAGAGGAAGCAACAAAACACACAATGCCCCGAAGCTAAAGATATAATCAAAGGGTGTCAAATGTAGTAGCAGCCCTTCTTCTCTCTTCTGCAGTTCAGAGGAGTCACCCCAAGCACCTCTCATTTGGTACCCCCTGCTTGATGGGATGGAGATGAGCTCTCAAGCAGAGACAGTCACAACTGTGCCTTTTAAACAGGGATGTAACACAACAGAAACAAGCCAGTGAACACAAACCAGGGTGCCTTGGTGTCATCTGCTACAGCAAGCAACACACCGTATCACAAATTCTGTCTTCTGAAAGGTGATAAGGAATATGACTTCATCAATAGCAGCACCTCAATCACAGTTGGCAGTCAGAACTGTTATCTACATTTCTCACACACAAGCAGCCAGTGCCCCAGTTAAAAGTCATTTCTAATGCAGTGTTTTGTAGAAGGAAAGATGGATTTTTTTTTTAAAAAGGATATCATACTAAGAAATAGTGCACTTGATCAGAGAAAGCCATTCTGTTTTATTATATGCTAATTTTTGTGCCACCTTGTGACTGTAATGTCATACAGTACCACATGAAGCTATGACACTAATATTTGTTATTTGTAACTCATTTTTCATTCTTCCCCTAAAAAAAGTAAAAAACCCCACAAAACAAAAAGAAAAACCCAACAACCAACGAACCCAAACTCCAACAAAGCAGGGATTGTGTTTTCTCTTGTTAAGATTTTGATTTTGCTAGAGAAATGAACCTAGAAGAACTCAGTGAACAAGGAGCTGACAGCAGAAGGGAGACCTTTGATTTCCCTGCCACAGTTCACTGAATAGCAGTGCCTAATCGATGGCAGGACAGATGCCACAGTGGAATACTCTCTGTCATGGTGTGCCACCTCTAATGAGAGGAATTCTGCTTTCAGTAACACTGTATTATTGACCTGGACTGCAGTTTAAGGAAGATCAAATCAGCTCAATTAGGATGCTCATTTGTATTCAGGCTGTGGCATCCAGAGTTCAGTTAGCAGCACTTTGTTCCTGAAGATAACAAAATGTTTGTGCATAATGTATCTTTTCATCCTGTGAATTGTAAAGGTCACTGGATGGGAAGGTATTGCTTTTCTGACTGCTGTTCTTCCACAACCATTTCATTTTAATCTCCATCCATCCATCATAAGATATTGGCACAGGAAAGTGAGGGAAGAGCAGTTGCTGTTTTAATTCCCCTCCTGCTACTTGTATCCAAAGCCATAGCAGCAGACATTCCCTATTGGAAATAAGTATGGATTCATTGCCAGACTTGGTAGAAGTTCTCTAACCATAAAGTAATTTCCACAGGGAGAAGTGAATTAATAAACTCTGCAATTCAGCAGAAGCCATTTTCTTTGGTTCTGTTTGCCTGATTGTAAAGACCAATGACAATCTATACCTAATCCATATAGGAACAAAGCCTGAGTAATATCTGTATGGGAGGATGTGAAATAAACCAGGCAGAAGCTCAGGATAACAGTTTCTGAACTCACTTCTGGTATCCAAAATTGATTTAAGGATAATTGAACTCTGCCTTAAAAAAAAAAAAAGAACAGGAAGTCTAGATGCAAAGGAGGATGCACACAAAGAGAATAACACCAGCATTGCTCTTCCACCACCTCGCCTGCCAAATTCCCCTTAAAAAACTTAGGTCCATAGCTGGACATAATTTATGGCTAGCTAAAGTTGCTTTTTCTCTGCTCAGCACTCACAAGCTGCAGGAAAACAAACAAAATAAAAAACAGCTCAGCCCTTCCCTTTTATGTTAAATTGTCAGGAAAAAAAACAGTAATAGAGTTGTATCCCTTCCTTGAATCAGCATCTTTGCTTCAGTTTGAGTTGAAGTACCCAAATAATGCAAATGCAACATGAAAAAAAAGAAATAAACCAAAGTTGTTAATGCTTCTACATAAACTCTCTAACACAAATGAAACTTACCTTAAAGATATAAAACTTAAATTTGCCACGTAGCTACAAAATGGTAATTTCTGAAGGAGAAAAAAATCAAATACTAGAAAGCAAGATATTTCTGTTTGCAACTACAAGAAGAGCCTGTCACTAAGAGATTAATGAATAAGCTTTTCTTCTGTTTGCCACACAAAAGGTTGATTCTTCTTTTGAATAATATTAATACTATGGAGAAAAGTAAATAAAGAAAAAATTGCCTTGTTATCAGTGGCTAAGACAAAATGAAACACATATGAATAGGAAATAAGTGCAACTGTGCCACAATATAAACATGAAAGCAAAACATCTAAGCCAGGTGCTCACAAGGAAGTAAAACAAAAGCAAAATAGATTTCTATGCAAAAACTTGCTTCTATTTATTCACTTTTATTCAGACTGTATGGTCCCTGTGGGGACAAACATTACCTGGTAATTAACTATCAAACAATAACTAAAACACAGAAAGGAGAAATATTTGTGAAGACATTTATTCCCAGTAAAGTAGGAACAATTAGACAATTGAACAATAACTAAAGGCTTGATAGGCTCTTTCCCTGGCATCCAAATCTCCCCTGGATTCAATTTCAGTGTGAACAGACTAGTGTAAAAGGACCAGTAATAGTTTTTTACTAGAGCTTTACACAGAGCATCAACAACTCCAAGTTTCTAAATCTATAGATTTCTTACAGGGGATTTTACAATCAGATAGGTGTTGAGAAGGAAAAGGGCAAATGTCTTGAAACAGCTTTTTCCTTTAAAGAACTATAACATTGTATTTAAATAAGCTACAAGAGCAGGTTAAAGCTTTCTCTGCACACATCTGTTATTACTTTCCTAAAGTGAATTCCTGTGGTATAATGATGCCAACACAACACTAGATCACAGCATGACACTGCCCTAAGTCCCAGTGTTAAGTCCCCCAAATCCACACTGGATGAGATTGTTGTGCCAAGTTCATGTTTTGTCATGGTTAGTGTTTACATGGAAGAGCTTTAGATTAACTTTAATTAAATGCTGTAATACAGAAAGATATTAGTGCCATGGTGCATTCACGTTAAGTAGGGAATTCACTCTGCCCTGGTCCCGTGGAGCATTAGCTGCTCTTGCTGCCATAACTGCTTCTGAGCATTTCATATTCTACACGTGTTGCTATTGTTGGCACCACGTGAATCACTAAATCCACATTAAGATCTTTGCCACATTTATCCTATTAAACACAGGAGCAGCAGCTCACCCTGCAGTCCACACCTTCCTGGCCAGTCTGACATACGAAAGGACAACACAAGGCTGTTGAATTACACCACTTGGAGAGAGTTACCAACTAAACAACATGTCACAGAGGTAAGGCTATTGAGTGCAAAGGAGTACAAACGATAGACTACTCCTAACTCCAGCTGCCTGGGAAGAGGCTCCACTGCCTTTCCACACAGATTTATTCTTTCTATTCTCATACAGCCGCTTCTGCACACCCATCCCCAAAGCCAGGGCAGAGACTGGTTTTGTTGCAGTCTCACAACTACAACTCTCAGTTGTGGGCAGTTTCAATGCTCTCTTACATAAGTTACATTTCTAAGTTCATTTAAAGTGAAATTCTCATCAGCTTTTGGCAGTGTTATTAGCTCCAGCTGGAATTTAGACTTTTTCAAGGTTATAATGCCAGCATGACACATTTCTAGGTTAATTCTTACTTATAAAGCTTAATTCAAAGTGCAATTATTTAGGAATAAAGATGACAAAGACTACATCTGACATCTAATATTTAAGTAGCTACCAAATAAGAGAATCATGCTTATCTGTAATGATTTTTGGTTTGAAATACCATGGCTATTTACATCTTCTACAAAAAACAGGCTATTTTTGAGCTGGTAACTGAGCACTTCTCATAGGAGTGAGGTAGTGCAAACTAAGTAAAACAAGAGTGACAAATGACTGCTGCTTGCCCTCTGTCCTTTTCAGTCAACTGATTCTGTGCATCTGCATTGCCTCTACATTGGGGGGGAAATGAACAGAAAGATATAAATTACACTTCATATTCTAAAGATAAATTGCTTGTAGCCTGCTTTAAGAAAATATGGGGGGGGTTGTTGTTTTTTGTTTGGCTGGTTGGTTTTTGTGGGTTTTTTGTGGTGTTGTATTGGGTTTTGTTTGCTTGGGGTTGGTTATTTCGTTGGGTTCTGTTTGTTTGGGGGTTTTTGGGTTTTTTTTGATAGGATTAACCTTATTCCAAACACTCCACTTGAGAAGGTGAAGTAAAAGGACTTCACTGAACACAAAATTTTAACCTAGTGTTTTCAAATTGTCAGTCCCCCTAATCACTCTCTGCTCTCATTATAGTCTAAGCACTGTAGTTTGTTTTCCACACAAACTAATCTGCCACAAAAAAAGTTATAAGATTAATTATCTTTTTCTAACCTTCTAGAAGAGTACCATGTAAGACCTTATCACTAGAAAGAATTAATATTAAAAGGCATTAAAATTATAAAAGGAACGTGGCAATATTCTTCCAAAGGGCACATCTGTAAATATCCATTACAAGGGGACTCTAATTACTTAATTTACAATGATCATACCTTAATTCATCATCAGTAAGGTTTATAATTTAAGAGACTCTGCAGACACAATAATCATTAATATCGCCTCTCTAAGTAAGAATAGGCTGCCTGAGATTAATTCCTTCTCCCAAGCAATATTTTAAATCCACAGTATAAATCCAATAATGTATGGATGTATCCTGCTGGCCACAACTGTGCTATTTTTACTATTTACCTGGATGCTTTGACATAAAAGGCTAAAGCAAACAAACAGAAACAACTACTGAGAATTCAGAGTGGAAACCCTATGAAAGGAATTAACTACTCAAACAGAACAAAATGTGCATTATTGCCAGATGAATTCATCCCAACAAACAGCAAGAGCAGTGCTCTTCAGGAGTGGTCTTTATCAACACAAATGGTAATCAAAGGACCACCTAACCTTGTCTGAAAACATTCATGGTTCACCCTGTGTCCTGACCTACCATTGTTTACTAGCTAGAAAGGAGGAATAGTAATAGAGCGTTCAGGCATACAAGTGCCTGTTGTCTTACAAAACTAATTATATGTTTATAAGAAGGAGCATTTTAATTAGGCCTTAGCAACAGGAAGGAGTTGGCTCCCAATGATGCCTGCCAGCAACTCTGAGTAAATCTACAGCACCTCCCAGGGCAAGATGTGCATCAGGCAGTCCTTTTGCTGAGTGTTTTCTGATATCTGCAGCATCCCAAACACACAAGACTGTTCTGGAATACCACCTTCCTTCACAGACTGCTTTCATCCTTTCAGAAGCTGAGCTGCAGGAGCCAGGTTTGGAGTTTACTGTATCTTGTCCCATAAATTCAGCAATGGTTTCCCAATTCTCAAGCAAGCAAGTTAGCTCTAATGGCAAGTAAAGGTTTATTTCATCCCACCCACAGAGAAATAACATATGGCAAAAAACATGTTCTGGGAGTCCCATGGAAGATCTACTGCAGGTATTGTAAATGGCAGGTGAGAAATATGGAAACCTTACAGCAGCACTCTGCAAATGTAACCTTTCATGTTAATGATTTAAGCCCATGTTCACACATGCTTTAATTTCTAAGAATAATTATATCTCCATCTGGCTCAAAATGCCTGCTGATTCGTTTGTTATCCAACATTCTCATCAGCCTTCAAACTGGATGAGAATTTTTAAAATTCAAATAGTCCACAGCCATGTCTCAGGTGTATCACCTTGCTGGTGCTTTAGCTCCAGAGTGACACTTTTGGTTTATGACTGTTGCTATCTTTCTGTCAGTCACCCTGCATAGTTAAGTTGTAAGAAACTGAAGTTCCACAGAAAATTTTGGTTTCTTTGGACTTCTTTGTACTACTTTGTACAAGCAGTTTGGGAACCCAGAGATCCCATATCACAAGCCAAATAGCCAAGTTATTAACTACACTGCTAGCTCATTGCTTGGTTTTGTCAGAGATGTCTTTCAAGGCCTTTGACTAGTCCCATTACAGAACTGATAAAACCTCAAGAGTTTCTGCAGGATGAGAAGGAAGCTTTGGCATGGAGCAACAGCACTGCACTGAAGAGCAGAAGAGTACATCTATCAGCTTGGTCAGGAGAACAGAATAAGATTAAAGGAAGGGACAGCAACTTCATACCAGAAATCCTATGCAGCAGGTACAGTTCTGGATGCTAACTTCCCAGAGTGATTCCTGTTTAGCTTTATCCAACACTGACTTTGTAACAGAAACCCAGGCGTGAGCATGACAACAGCCGTTTGTCACCAATCCCTGCACAGTCCTCCACAGATGCAAGTCCTTTGAAGGAGACATGTTTTGCCACTGGCAGAGACTTCCCTGCTCAGCAAGGCACTGCCTGTGGGACTATCTGGCCCCCTCTGATTTCAGGGAATGACCCAATCTTCCAGGACCCCCTCATACTCTGGGCTATTCACCTCCTCCCCACTCTCAGAAGATTCTTTCCTCTATATCAGAGGATTCAGCTCTCACTTCTTACTACCCAGCACACCTTATCACCTCTATCGCTCCAGACATAACCTGGATTTCAGTGTCATTACTCAGGCTCTTTCAAAAACAGCTGCTGTGAGTCCTGCCCTAACTGTCCTTCCACCCCTCACAGAAAGCAGGTGTCTCAGATGAAACAAAAAAAATGAGAACCCCATTTTGAAATACTACCATCCTCCACTCCAGGAATGAAAGCTGATCATCAGACTAATTCTTAGTCCTGCAAACAGGTCAGCAAATGCTTTAGAAGAGGTGTGACTGAAATCTCACCAGATATGAATGTCAGGCTGATCACTGAAGGGGAACTCACCGGCCTGCATACTCTCCCCCCTCCCCCACTCACATATATATATATATATCTCAATATAAAAGAAGAGAAAGAAAGCATGAGTAACTGGTAAACACCTCAGACCTTCTACAGAGATATAGTACATAAGTTACTACCTACAATGGCAAAGAAAAAAACCAAACAACTCCAGACATAAAAAGGAGAGGTGCAGCATAAAGAAGCAATATTCATTTATGAGCAAAAGTAAACGCAGAAGAAAGAAACTTTCACCAAAACGCTCCTCATACAACATTTCCCTTCCAACAGAGAATATCTTTATAGCTTTTATACACACTAAAGCACAGCTCTGGTTGCATGAGAGATTGTTTATTGCACCTGAAATGGTCTCTATTACCTGGGTTGCATGACAGAATCAAATAATGAAGCCTCTGTACTGCTACAGTGTGACAGGCTGTACAGCATTTTTCTTTCAGCATGGCAGCTTAAGACTACCCCCCCCCCCCCCTCCCCCCCCCCCCCCTTCCTTTTTTGCTTTTAAGTAATTAGAAAAAAAAAAACCCTTAAAAGTAACACCAATATAGAGATGTTAGTTTTGCAGAAATACCCAAGTAAATGAAAGCTAGAGATGGAAGGTGGTGGCATGAAGGGTAAAATGAAAGGGATGACACTTCTTGGTATCCAGAGACAGTTGTGGCACTGAGGCAGCAAGAACAGAAAAGCATTATTGCTTTTAGTTATGAGAAGAATTAATATAGCAGTTACCATTCATCATACTTCAATTCCGAGTTAGCAAAAATAGTGATGCAGAAGAGATTGTGATGCAAATGAATTATTAATCCTGATGTCAATAACACCATTTTAATCCTGTTAAAGAAAGCTTTCATGTTCCTCAAGTATGATTACAAATTCATAGCAAAGATTAATCTATTTCATTTGACAGTAGAGATTTCCTCAGCTTTAGCTAAAGCCATTTTGGAAGCAGACAGAGAAAACCAGGCCCTATGGGGATGCATATGTGTTTCAGTGTCCTTTGGTTGTCGAGATTTTATATTATTAATAGTAATAATTTGAGCATTAGTGCTCCAATTCTGATCAAGTAAGATGTCCCAATTCTATAAAACCATTAGAGTCTTGGGGTTTTGCCATGTTATGTTTTTTCCTCCATACTATCCAAAGTTTGATGACAAATGCAGGAAGGACAAAGCCAAAAACGGCAATTGTGACAATAGATACTCAGTGTAGCCTACAATACCACATTAATCTAGCTGTGATCAGCTGCATTTACAGGTACACTAGAGCAAGTACATCAGGAGTCCAGCTGAGCCTCAGAAAAAGACAGTCAGTATATTTATGAATGGTAAATAAGGTCAGAGCAAAGCTCTGTAAATAGCCAAGTGCCACATTTAAAGATTGCATTGAAAGTGGAAAGAGGGAGACCTTTCTCACTGCACAGTATTTTAGGAAAGGTTTTCTCCAAATTATTTTTCAATTGAAATTATATATTCCTACATCAAGGCTTTAAGGATTTTCCATACCAGTGTAATTGAAATGTTTTTCCTTTTCTTTTCAGGGAATTAATTTAGCTGACTTTTTGAACAAAATAAAACATTCCAATTTTCATTTCCTGTTCCAGGTTATTTACAGTTCACACAGACCTTCTGAAATTGTATTTTCAAGGCATGAAAACACCAGTCTGCAGAAGTTGTACCCAGCTTCCAAATAAAAACTGCATGAGCACCTATCTCAGCATAAGGAGGTCACATCCAGCTGTTAGCAACACTAACTTGTGGCTAGTAGTAGTAGTGTAAGAGTACTAACAGGCTTAGGAAGATTTGACACTGCCCTTCAAGAACCCAAATACGTTATAAAATAGGTCTCTGAAAAGAAGAACTCATTGTTTATGCAAAGAGGAACACTGTCCTTATGTCAAATGCACAGAAACATTTTTAAACAAAGTGAAATACCAAATACCTCCTTAGGAATAAAGACTAGAGCCCCAAACTACTCAGTGGAGGAAGCATATCTAAGAAACGCACAAGTTAGAAAAGGACTTGCAAATTGAAATAAAAAATAGTAACAACCAACCCAAAGTATTTGAGTCATACTGGAAACTACCTGACTACTATGCACTCCAGCAACATCATGTGAATGGCAGAACCGTGCAATCAGCATGGAGGGACAGCAGTGCTGGAAAAGGAACTCTTCCCTCATTATCTGGGCTTTAATGAGAGCTGTGGAAATGATGTTCCAGCTCTGTTTCTTCTGCAAATTTCTGAAGATCTCTAAAATGTTCAGGAAATAATTTACATTATCCACATGAAAAAAAGCCTACCAGATAGGGAAGGGACATTAAATGAGCTGGATTGTTTTATCAATGAGATCATTAAGGGGATTTAGTTATGAGTGAGATACATCAAAGGTTTGATTCAGTGAAGTTAACTGAGATACGTTCAAAAAACCACTGCATCAGTCCAAACCAAGCTACCAGAAGGGAAGCAGCATCCAGTATTTCACAGTATTACCTGATGTCCTCAGCTGCTTTCTTTTCCTGTTTTACAAACTGCTTCATTGCAGCAATCTGTGCCCTTTCCATTCTACTGACTTTAAGACACATCTTCAGAGTTCTGGTAGTTAAACAGGGTTTCTATTTTCAGAGTCCAGGAAGAGTTCCCCACATCCTCTGAACTCTGATCTCCACATCACTCACTCAAGGGCTGCTTTGGCTGGTACTCCTCTGCCCACCAGCACCAATTCAGGGAGCTTGTGCTCTCTATTCCCTACCCATTCCTATTTCAAGCAGATGTGAAAAACTGCTCTCAGCTTCTCTTGGCTCCTGTTCAAGTCACACTTCAGAGTAAGCAAGCACAAAGTTTCCACTTGGTTTTAACTCAAGCAATAGAAAAACAGATTATGCAAAGAGACTGACTTGATGCAGTTGTTTGCCTTTCAAACACAGGAGGAGAGAATTAGTCACCCATGCAAAATGGAGTATTTCAAACCCAAATTATTAGACTGTGATCACGTATTATGTTATTTAAGTAAAGACATCTCTATTTTTCTGATGGCATCCCTATTTGCCTGCTACACCAAGAATGCTATTACCAAGCACAAAGCAAACCATTTTTCTTAGATTTCACATCTTTGAAGGCAGTGTCTAAACTCTTCTTGAGCTCCCAGTTCTCCAGAATGTATTAACATTCTGCTGCAAGACTCTCCAGGGCACAGGGAGTCCACACCCTGACTCCTCCCAATACAGCAGACCCTCCCACAAGGATCCAGTCAGTGTAACAAAAGAAATATTTCTCTCTTTTATTCTGACAAAGAAATCTCTGGTTGTAATGGAGCAAGAGGTCCCATCCATCCAGATGAATGAATGAGAATTTCAGATCAAACCCCTGCCTAGATTGGCTTTCAGAAGCTCAGATCCAATCAATAGTTTTCAATTTCCCACTACAAAGACTAGGGTACTACTGTCATTTTGCTAACCAGCACAGGGAATGCTTTTGTTGGTGAATTTTATCACTTTGAAAAGAGTCCTGGACACAGACCAAAACCCTTGCCCACACCCCATAGCAATTCAGTTAACTGTATTACCTACTGGTCAGCCAAGACCACATACCAAATACTTTTATCCAAAGACATAAACCCAGGCAAGATGTGATATTCTCCCTGTGTCATTCTTCCTTGTAACCCTCCTGTTGCAACTGAACCTTCCATCTGCTTGGTTTATTTTTTTTTCATAAAAACAATAAGTCTAAACTTGAAATGTATTCAGTAGTTAATCCAATTAAAGTTCCTTTTAAATGTCTAAGACTCCTTGTGTTCTGAAGCCTTTTAATTAATATTGAGCAAGGGCTTTGTTTACCCTTCTGGATTACAGCCTCTAGCATGTCTCTGTGCTGTCTTTGTCACTGGAAAGCAAGAAAAAGTTGATGCCCTTTATTCTGGCATTATGCCTTTCCTTGTCTCAGGAATTACTCCTTTATAGTCAACTTACACTCACTTTGAGAAGCATTACAAGTTAGCGCTAGGTGGAATGCTTCTTAGATAAGGAAGTTCATTAGCATTTAGCCCTGTGAAATTCAAGTTGTTAGGTGTTCTTCTCTCTTTGTGTGACATGGAGGGTGAAAGATGTTTTCCCTCCCTCTAATCCTCTTCTTTCCCTAATCTTTTCCTATTTGAAATTGAGAAGGACTGAAAGGTGTATAGTTTTCATGAGAGGTACATTTGCAGATTTCACAGGCCTTGTGTTCTAGCTTTCACAGCCTTGATAACCTGAAGCAGCACCTACAGACCACAAAACACACCTAATGGGTGATAGCATGACAATTTATACATGATTTAGAACAGTTACAATACCACCTGTGATACTTAGAAATATGAAATACAATCAACTGCTGAAAAGATTTTTTCAAACCATAAAAAAAGCGCTCCTCTTTAATTCTCTTTTTTCCCTGCTGTACAAAAAGTTTGTTCTCCCTGCTCTACAAAACACATGGCACTCACACAACAGCTTCCTAGCTTGAGGCACAAATACAAAAGTCTTAGCTACAAGGCCCGTTATTAAGGCAATGTTAATTGTGAGGCCTTCCAGCTAAGAGAAGGACACTCTAATAAAACCTATGTCCTAAGGACCTCGCTGCCAGCATCCAAGCTTGCTAGGCCCTGGCAGATGAACCTTAGGACTAAAGGGTGGGTCCAGCTCTGCGCATGCTGTGTCTCACCTAAAAAAATATCCATAGCACACGCTCAAGGGTGCTATCTGCTATCCTCTTTTTATCAGCGCGCTTAGAAAAGGTGCTGATGAGGAGCGTGGATGGAGCCCTCCCTGGATCTTCGTTCGCGAAGCCTAGCCATACGTATTAATTATGAAGAGATACTCACTAAAAGTAGAAATATACTCTGGAATAACCAAACTTTAGTACAGTAGTAAGACAACTATGAGACCCTTAAAAAAAAATTTAAGAATAGACAGATTGTAGGTAACAGTAGTCATCATGGAGATAGAAGGAACTAGTGCACTCGATTTAGTGCTGGAAGAACCGAGCATGAGGCTGGCAAGTCTTAAGGTGGGGAGTCAGTACTCTGTGAGATTCAAAATAGCACACTGATCATCAGAGCTAGAAATTCCTTTAAATGAATATGGAATACCAGCTTTTTGCAGAGTCACAAGATCCTATCAAGAACTAATGAAGAACTAGTTTCAAACTCCTAAGCACAGCTGTATAAACACTGCAGAAATGCTGGAAAACGGACTATGGAAGGCACAGTGCAATTCTGTAATGTCAGAGTGGATTAACCTCAACACAGAAGAGGAAAAGAAAATTATATTCAGCTTCTACATAAAAATAAAAGATGGCAGAAGAATAAAAGGCCACAATTATGGTGTCTAATGGCAAGCATCTCATGGAGCAATCATCTGACTCCATAAAACAAATTCTCTGTATTCTTATCCCCCATATTACAAGCCATTTCCTACAGCCAGGCAGAGAGATTTCATGCATATTGTACATAAACACACAAACTGTTGGTGAAGTATTCCAAGTAAATCAGAAATGACCTTGCTGTCATGTGAAAAATACTGGCAAGTACAATGCACTGTTACACTCCTGGCCTTGACTGTAAAGATTATCCTTATAATTCATCCCTTCTCAGGCAGGATACCTCTCCTGATATCCTTTCTGTAACGTAGACTTTCTTATATTAATCCTTCTGTAAAGTCAAATTGATAGTTGTGCATTTAGACTTTAATTGTTTAGAATACTTCCAAATTCATGGATATGTTTGATGTTAGCAGTAGAAATCTATTATTTAGTACAAAGCAGACTGTGTGTAGAGCTGAAGGTTAAAGATGATCAGCAAAACCAAGAAAACAAAAAAGAAACAGTTAAATCAGAATAATAGACAACATGAATATTGATGAGAAAAAACATTCTGCCAAAAGGTGGTAATTCCCTTTGATTTAATTATAGGGTGGGGAGGAAAAAAAAACCCCCAACATTGAGGACATAAATTGTGAGGATTTGAAGTATGGTTTCTCATGAGAGCTTATTAAAGTTCCAAGGGCTTTGTTTGGAAAGGGATACTGTGGTGTGAGTAGAAGTGACTCACAACAGAGGGAGAATACATTCAAATTAATGTCTCATCAGATGAGGGAGAAGCACCACACAGGGAAGGAAAACACTGAAGTAAATGTCCTGAGATGTTCTAAAAAAATCTCAGAAGCACAATGAAGATATTTACATTTAAATAATAAATATTAATTTTGGAGAAAGCCTTGCTATTACAAACAACAAACTAACCTTGCAGAGGGTGAGTATGAGGAGATTAAAAGTTCTGGGCAATTTTTTTCAAGGGGTGAAGTCCATCATGCATAAGGTATACAGGTCATGCTTACAAAATAATACTATATAGTAATAGTTAATATTATTGTCATATAATGCTTGCCAGGAACACAGCGATAACATGAGCAAATAATCTCAGAGCATAATGCTCTAAAATCAAGTCACAGTGAGGGTTGTCACAAACAAAGCTAGGAAAAGAGCTATTCTTGCAGAGCAGAAAAGATGATTTAGTCTCCAACTCCATTGAAGAGGGTGGTTCAGTGTAGCAGACATGCACAAAGGGAAAGATCATTTAAGAATTCACTCTGTCAAACATCAGCTTGAGACATTCCTGTCTCTCCTTAAAAAAAAAAAAGATTAAATTATAGTAAAATAATCTCAGTTGCTTTTCCTTTTACTTGGAGATTGGAAGAGATGCTCAAAAAACTGTCACTGTGAGTCTGCAAACAGACTTTTCCCCCTCCAAAAAGTCAAGTAAATGCCCACCCTCCTCTCTCCCCCCCCACTATTTTTTTTTCCAGGACTGCAAATGTCAGTGTGATATTCTGAGCAAGACAATCTTTCATTTTTCTTTGTGAAAGAAAACTAGAAAACACTATCTGTCTTTTGAGAATGCCTCCTCTTGGCATTTTTATACTCCACTGTCAAAAAAGCTGGAAGAACCACTTAAACATTTCAATACTCCTCCCAACATAGCTTCTGAACTTCAACTACCAAGTCTTGAAGGGAAAGATGATCTGAGAGACTTCAGAGCAAGCTAATACGAATTGAGATGTTGAAACTGTAATCCAGCAACCAACTGGGTACCAGCTGGGGACCTCCAGCCATTATCATTGGTCAAGGATTTATCCACTCAACTCAGGGAACCTTGAAGGAGTTCCAATCCAGAGCTAGGGCTTATTCTGGGAAGCAGAATGGAGAATTCATCTCCCTTATCCATGCCTTTATTTCTGCCCAAATTTATTTACTGTAGTTCATAGCAACGTTCAAAAAGAAAACAAGAAATTAAGTTTCATTTACTATTTTACAAACAAAATTTAAGATTAAGCTATTTTTCTCTATGTCCTACTAAAAGGAACAAAATAGATCAGCTTGTCTCCTGTCCCTTTTGGAACACAGGCTGTATTATCTTACAGCAACCAGTTAAAAAAACAGAAGAAGGATGTCTTCTGCTCTAAATTAGCTACTTTCTTCCACTCTGAATCCCTACAAAGAGCCAGCATCAGTATTCATTATTTTTAATGCCACTACACTGTGTTGCAGTGGATTTGATTTAATTACTTACTGCTGCTTTTGAGTATTTGTGTCATTGTGAGAATGCTGAAGGAAAGAGGATTTCTCGTCTTGCGGCTTGACTGCAGCCAACTTTTCAACTGCTTTTAACAACCTCCACTGAAAAAAAAAAACCAGAACAGCTAGCACTGCAGAAGTTCTCCCCACACCACAAGAATGACCTAGTACTACTAGCTTCTTGTGTCCCAGTGATACTTATATTTATAATGCCTGTAAAATATAATTCCCCCCTAAAAAAAAAGTTCATCTGGGAAAGAGAACAATGGGATCACTTCTTATTTCAGAGAATAAAACCACTCCAGAACTTGTCATGTTTTAGTGAAGTGACACAACACTACTCCTAGCACATTTGCTATCAAGATCACACATAGCATATCTAGAAAAAGGCTGGCATGTAGCATGCTGTGTGGATAACAGCAGGAACTGTAGTTGTAATTAAGGATGGAGATGCATGATGGTCAAGAATAATGGGCTGTGGTTTGCCTCATGCTGCCAGAAAAAGCATGGGGCACCCCTGCGTCAAGGGGCAGGGGCAGGGCTGGCCACTACAGGAGTGGCAAACACTCTATTAACTCCTCTGCCTTCCCAATGGGGAAGGCAAAAGAATAAGAGGAAGATACTTGAGTTGAAAAAGAAAACTAAACCAGCTTTAATGATAATAACAATAAAATGAATATATATATTGAAATACAAATAGAGAGGTGTGTCACTGGTTTAGCAGCTGGCCCACCCCTGACAACAGGTTAACACCTGGGATACACATCATTTTGCTTTAAAGTACCCAAGACAGAGGAGGGACTGAAACATACACTGAAGTATAACCAAATTTTGACCCTGAACAACCAAAACTAGTCAGGTTTTTCGGGTTTAGAACACGCGCGATCTTAGTCATTAATGTTTAAAATCAGAATAAACATTTTTAAATGCCCACACTGATTTTTGTCTGGCCTTTTACACTTAGTAAAAGACCTTTGTCCAAAATGTGAAGAACTCTTCCAACTTAAGGGAAGACTAAGTCTGGCGAAATGGTTTGTGAAATGCACAGATGATTAAAATGTGAAAATCAGTTAATCTAGGATACAGAATTGTCTTTACATGAACCTTTTGCCCAGGAGCAACCAGAGAAATGGAATTCATTATTAAAGTAGTGACAGATCTAGGTCAGAAATGCAGAAGAGGCATAGTTACCTATGAGGACACAGGCAGTCACATAAGCAGATATCAATTAGAAGGAATTATTAAACCTGTCCCTTGGCACAACACATTGCTTTAGGGCTTGCAGAAAAACCTCCTGCTGCTTGGGACAGCTTGGAGGCACTTTACAGCTCAGGACCCTAAGGCAGCTGTCCAGAAGATGCCTTACAGAGTGACTGATCCATTGCCTAAAACCAGTGTAATGCAAAGGAGAAGGCCAATTTCCAATATCAGACCAATTGATACTATTCTTAACAATGCAAAGCGTGGCTGTAAAAGACAAGCATATTTTCTCCCAGTGCTTTTAAAGCTGTCCAAAAGCATCATATAGCAAAGCCAATGGCATTTCTCTTTGAAGAAAAACAAATTAAGTGCACAACCTCCAAAAGAATGGCAAAGTTTAATTAATATAAATGTAGGAACACAATAACCATGGGACAACCACTCCATTCAATTTTTTTTTTTTCCTACTGCAAACAGCATAACCAGAAGCTTTACAGTTCTGTGCAGGGCACTCTGCTAGAAACTTGAGAAAAAAAACCTGAAAATAACAGTGCTGATGCCTCCTCTGTCCAATTATTTAACTGTTCCTTTCTCTGTTAAGAGTGGAAAAAGCCTTTTCGCTGGTTTATCAGGTCCTACAGCATCCCCTCAATTCACTGTAATGATACACACCAAAGGTACTACACACATTCATCAAAGGAAACATGGGTGACCTGAGGCTGTGAGGCCATCTGCCTGCTGCAGGTTACCACCCTGCTGTGGCCAAGACAGCCACCTGACAGTAAATCTTTAAAACATTACTTACCCCCAGTATTGACAAGACATTTCCTGCTGAGAGCAGCTGAATGTTTGTGCATTAGCACACACTGTCCCTTGTCATCACCACCTCCCCGATGTGGCTACAGGTGAACACTGCAGACTGAGCAAATGGGCACATCAACTCTCTCTCTGGTGGAACTCTCCAAAGATAAACACACTCCAGAGGCAGAAATGGTTTTATCCTCAAAGAAATAACAAGTCAAGATGGTTTCTAACAGATTGTGAATTTAAGTCATGGAAACAATGTATTTGGCTGGATCTAATCAAAATTTCTCTCTGACTTGTTCTCTAGTAGCCCACCACAGACTCACAGCTCACATGGACAAAAGCTGAGGTCTCTTACAAGCCTAAAAGGTTGTATGAGATTTCTGGCGTTACCTGTAGTTAAGGTTTCGGACATTGACATGAAGTAGAAACTATAAACACTGTTCCTTCACATCTAATGGATTCTACAAATACCATCCTCTGGGTCACCCCAGACACTTACAATCATAGAACAGTTATAGCTGGAAGAGACCTTGAAGATCGAGTCCAGCCTTTGCCTTAGCCCTATCAACCTGCTAAATGATGCCCCCCAATGCAACATCCCCCTGTCTCTGAAACACCTCCAGGGATGGTGACTCAACCACCTCCCTGGGCAGCCTGTTCCAATGGCTGACAACCCTTTCAGCAAAGAAATTCCTCCTAATGTCTAGCCTGAACGTCCTCTGGTGCAATTTCCATCCATTTACCCTCATCCTTTCACTCTCCACCAGGGAGAACAGACCAGTCCCTGCCTCTCTACAACCTCCCTTCAGGTAGTTATAGAGAGCAATGAGGTCTCCCCTCAACCTTCTCTTTTCCAGGCTAAACAGGCTCAGATCCCTCAGTCTTTCCTCATAAGGCTTATGTTCCAAGCCCTTTACTATTTTGGTAGCCTGCCTCTGTACCCTCTCCAGCACTTCAATGTCCCTCTTGTAGTGAGGGACTGTTTACAGAAGTCCCGACTGAAAACCTAGTGGATAAAAAAGGTAAAATCCTACATTTGGGGAAAGGTATGAATTAGCAAAAAGTTCCAAAATAGAGCAAGAGCAAAACTGTAATGTAGAATATTGTGCAGTTGGAAGATAACAGCTCAAAAGAGGAGGCGTGAAATAAATCCATATGGAGTTCATTTGGTACCTCCCTTCTTTTATGGGTTCTGTTTTTCTTCGTAGTCCTTTTCATACCAAATTCTGTTTACCTGTACCAATACCTGCAATTCCATAAGCCAATTTCTCAATGTTTCTTTTCCACCAATGCCTCATCAGCACAGTTAAATCCACTACCATGCAAAATGCAAAGCACTCAATTTTCTCCTTCAGAGAAGCATCCAAATCTTCAGTTAAGTTTCTGTCTACTCTCCAGTTCTCCAGCTTGCCACAAGCAGTGGATTCTTGTCAACCTGCAGATCCTGACATAATTTTTCATTAAAAAAAACAACAACCCAAACAGAAAAGGTGATACCCCACTACAGCAGTGATACTCTCTCAATTACACTTAAAAGATCAAGCCTCTAACCTGAGGCTGAGAGGATAACTCCTCTACACTATGCTGTGCTGCAGGAAATGTAAATACTTGGCCACTGTTGCACCACAAAGACAATCTGTCTCCCTCCTTCTGCTGTTTGCTCTGTAGTGACATACTGTACTAGTGATGCTGTTACTCATTCTCCTGCTTATCCTCCAAAGCCACTAGCAAGGATTAATTACCAAGGATGAACTGCACTGAGATTCAGAAGTATGTAAGCTATACAGTTTAGAAGTGGACTAGAGAAAAGATTACTGAGAGAAATTACACTTCACTGAAACAGGTTAGGTATCAGAGGTATCAGCTGGTCCTTTAAACAAGAAAGCTGCCAATCATAATGACTGACAGTGCTGTTATTAATTTTGATGTATGCATACCTACTGTATGCTGCTACATTTACTTCTGTTCATTCCTCTTTCAACTTTCCTTCTGGTTATCCACCACAAGGACAGCACCCTCAGGCATATCCAGTGGAAAGGCTGACATCAGAGACTCTAGAGCCAAGTGCTGCTCACTGAATGAAAAGCACTGGAGTCCCCAAGGCCACCAAGTCCAGAGCTGGTAGTGTCCTCTACACGTAAGTCTCCCTCCTGCTGTCCTGCCAGAAGGGTTTACACACTGGGATCTTGAAGATCTGTTAGTCATTTGGAACAGCAAATCTCTGCTAATACAAACCACACTGGGCATAGCAGCCCTTTCCGGATAATTACATGATCCAAACTTTTTACTGTTTGTAATGCCCAATACAGCCAAAATTAAAACATACAGTAAGTGTTACTCCAGCTTCAATATATTGCTTGCAGAGCACTGCCTGCTGAGTACTTCACAACTGTATCCTTGAAACACAGTTTAGTTTTGACTAAGTTCTGCCCAAAGGAGGATAGAATCAGGAGTATATTAAGGATGAGCACAATCAGCACCAAAGAGTTAAAAGAGCCTAACAGTGCCAAATTAAGTAAAGTTTCAGAATACCATCTGCAATTAGAGCACTACCAGATTATTTGGAAAAGGGACCACTGATTCTGCTGGGAGCTGGAAACTGCTGTGTCCCTTGTCGTCTTCGTGCTCCCTAGCAGAATCAGATTGGTGATCTCCAGTGCATTTTAGCTGTGAAAAAAAAAAAAACACATGGCAAAGATGATCTCTTGATCTTACTCCATGGAGGTAATGGGAGCCTAGTCCTCTCCTGGCACCTGAGGATTCCCAGCACAGCCATGCACAGATCTCCTTACCATTTTGCTGCAGGGAGAAGCATTCCTAGAGAGAAGGCAAAGAAAACACACTGCCTGCTTCCTGCTGCTCTCCCTCCCCTCCTTAGAAAAAGACATATCCCAGAGGACAGAGCTTAGGACTGTACTCCCAGATAGAGCAAAAGCAGTTCCCCCCTGCTGTGGTATCTCAGGCACATGGAGAGCAGCAACACAGCCCTTGGACCAAATTCCTGCTCACATGTGAGCTGCAGGATGCTGTCCTAATGAGTCATGATTTATTAATTTTATAGCACACCACAAAAAGCCCTCTGCTTCCTTCCCTCACAAATCAATAGCATAAATATGCAGCTTTTACTGGCAGGGGCTGATCCCTATTGAATTCATGATCAGCATGAGAAAAAGCAACAAGCAGTATTTTTGTGTTCTATCAAAAAAAGTCCCCAGCAGGAAGGATAAAGAGGGCAAAGATATCAATTCTGATGTAAGAAGGCAAATGACATTAAAACTCCATATAACTTTAACTACATGCCTTATTGCTTGTTTTTAAAATGAAATGCATATATATTGATCTGCTCTTTGAGGTGGCTGTATACAAACAAGGCAGCACACAAAGGCAGGGATGATGGCCCATTACACACACACAAAGAAAACACTGCATAACTCAACTGTGACTCATTACAATACTGGGGTGGGATTTCAACTGAAGACATCTTATTTCTGTTTCATTGCTAATCTACAGAATGTTCAGTGATTTTCTAAGCAACACTGGGATAAAGTTAGTCATTTTACTGAGTAGAAAACATCAAGTTATAAGACAGAATTTCAAAAGAACCACAAGAGGCATTACAATAAGCAGGAAAAAGGAACAAGTGCACCAAAAGAGTCACAAACAACTTGACAACTAAGTCTTCCTTAATAGAAATACGTTTTTTAAATGTCTGTTAAAAGCTGAGCCTTCTTAGCACATATCACAGAATCATTAAGGTTGGGAGAGACCTCCAAGATCCTCAAAAGTCCAACTATACCTATCATTAACATACCACTAAACCATGTCCCTAAGTAGGGCATCTATGTTTCTTGAACACCTAAGATGTGCATTAGCAACTTAGAAAATGTACACTGAAAAAGCAAGGTCTCCACCACAAAAAAAACAGTCCCAAATTGGAGCAGTGTTCTCCTGGTGAATTTCTCAGATTGTACTTTCAAGTGCTCAGGGTGGCCATTTCTCCCAATGCTTTGCTTCCTCAAGTTTCTCCTCACTGTGAATAGGATGCCAAAGAGACTTCAAACCGTAATCTCAATTTAACATCCTAATTCACAATTCCCTCATCTGGCTGTAGGAAACCACCCTTTTCCTGCACTTGTTTGCATTCTCCAGTGGAATTTGGTGACGTCTTTTTTAAGCTAACAATTTTCTCTTACACAGACTTCCAGTGACATTAAAGGAGATGCAAGCATGAAGTAGTTGAACTACAAACTCCATTTGTCATATATCAAAAGCTCTGACTGATCTTTGCTTTAGTGGTGAAGGCAGTTCTAGCCACTAAAAAAATTCTGGGAAGGGCTCTAAAGCATCAGACATAAGACATATTGACAGTCTTCCTACATGCTCAGCCAATGCATTGATCACCATCAGGCATCACCCACATTGCCCACAGGTCAGCACCTGGGTATGGCTTTGCCAGCTGGAGAATTCCTACTCCTTACATTAAGAATATGAATACTGACTAGGTGTTGATCTACTCATTACTTCTTGTGCAGACTAAGGGGGTTTTGTCCCAGATCATGAGTTTATAAAGTTGATTTAAGAAAATAATTATCAATATTTTACTCACGGAAAGGTTTATTCTTCAGCGCTGGGTGTGTAGGGGATATCTCCACCAAAATACACACACCTCACTGCTCAAACCGTGCTCTATTTATGCTACAAATTATTACATATGCAACAGGCTGCCATACACATGCATTAAGTTTCCAGGATATTACAATTGAAACTATCAACACAGTTTACATATGCAACAGGCTAACATCAAGTTTCATATACCACCACCCTAGGTCCCCTTTTGTTATACACCCACCCCCTTGGTCCATTCTTTGTCTTGAAATGGTGAATTATTCAGGATGTTAACTGGGGAACCAAGATGTCAGATTGCAGATCGGGTCCAGCTGATCTCTGGTTTGTCTCAGTCCCCTCCACCTGGTTTCAATGCTTCTGTTCAGTTCTTTTGTCTCTGTTCAGTTTCTTTTGTGTTGTATCCTACACCCATCTTATTCTATTATCTAGTCTTGGTTATTTCCAGTAAACATGCAATGTTATACAATGTTAGGCTGTCTATTTCCAGTAAATATACAATGTTAGTTTCACCTTATTTACACACCCATCTTATCCCATTATCTAGGTTTTTGGAAATTTACAATGTCAGTTTGCCTGTTTTCAGTAATGTTAATTTTTCCTTAATCATACTCAGGAGTAGCTGATGAACTTAAATGACTAATCAATCCACTGAACACAAATATTTACCTTCAAGGCTTTAGTCTTCAAGCCATCTTTGGAATCTGTCATCAGGCTTGTCTTGCAAAAGGACGACGACTTTGGGACCAGTATTTCTGTTCCCAGAAATCTAGCTAAGTGCCCTGATCAACGCTTCATCTCAGCTCCATGAGATGATGAATTCAAGTATTCTGAGAAACACTGTTCAGAGACTGACTGCATCTATTTTTTGAGCATCTTAACTCTCAGGACTGCAAACTCCATGGACCACATACATTAATGGCATGCAATCATCACCAAAGTTCTAAAGAAAACACAGTTAAAAAAACAGGGTTGTTTGTAACGTATTTATGAAGCTTACAAATATATACTGAAGATTTTTCCTACATAGGCTGAACGATTAGTTTACAAATGAAGCCACTTTGTCTGACCTTGATTTGCATTGCATGACCTCACTGCCATATAGTTCCCCTCTTTAAACTTACCTGCTGCTGTGAAATAGCAAATAGTGTCCCCATCACCAATCTAATAACAATTATGATTAATGTAATTAAAACAGGAATTATCTTACAAACTTAAGTAATTTACTTCATTTTCCTATGTTGGCACATTTCAACTATTTATTTTTACTTCCACTTTAATAACTATTTCATTACTTCATATTCATTTGCTTTCGACAAATTAAATTCAACACGCCAAGGGACCTCAAGGCAAATGAGCTTTTAGCTGCATCAGGCTTTCAAGATCCAAACCAAAGGACTGTTTTTCCCTCAATGGCCTCCATAAATACACATTAGACATGAAAAAGGGCAGCTCCACACTTAGCTTTCTAGAACCCGAAAGCTTGTATCAGAAATATCAGTTTTGTTTTCTGGTTCCAGCCCTCCCCTCTCCTGAAGGTATTCAGAAGATTTGGCTCCAAAAACCCTTCAAGAAGAATAAATTTTTACTCCAATCTGCAATGATGTACCATACAAATTCTTTTAGTATGTTCTGTATGTTTGAGATTACATCAGTATTACACTACTTTATTTTTAATTTACATATACACTCCATAAAGATTCCAAGATTTAAATTCAAGCAGCTAATTAAAAAACTCCACAAGTGAAGTTGCTGCTAAAACAATATATGCGAGGCAGCAAATTCACCTAATTTAACTGTGGATTGAGTTTACCACACTTTTCCCTCCCTGGTCCCCAGGTCCATGATTAAAATATGTATATATTATTTATAACAAGGCAAAACAGATGGCTTTTCATTCCTAATGACCAAGTCACTTAGGATTTTGTTTGCTAGCTCTTTCTCTGGCACCATCAGTCTCACATAGCTGGCTGCCTAATGTCACAGTCCAGTTCAAGTCATGACCACATAAACTTCAGGCTCACATGCAAAACAGGCTAGGCAGTGAAAGCCTTTTCCTTAGAGCTCTGAATCACTTTCTGAAAGAGCCTTGGATTCAGAAAAGCAGCAGAAACAAAAAGGAATGGAAAAATGAGAGAAGAAAACGTTCAGCCACAAGGGTTATCTACCCCTCCCCTTCCAGTGCTAAAAGAAAAATGGAATCTGTGTTCACCTTACAGATGGTCCTCTAGAGCTGACTTCTAAGACTGCTCTCAATATAAATTCTACTATTAAGATACGGGATTATGATATCCCTTTCTGTACCTAACTGAATCACATATAATTTAACTATCCCTTACACACTGTCTCACAATTAATGTTAGCAAGATGCCTTAAAATTTTCCAGCAAAGGTGCCATTAAATTATTATTACTATTTGATTTTGAATTTAACAACTTCATCTGGCTGGCATACTGTGAGTTCTCCTCCTCTTCTCCCTTCTGGCTCCTCAACTAATAGTAAAAACACATTACAGTGTTTCAGTGCCAAAAGGAAAGCAAGCAATGGTCCATTCTCTCCTGGACCACTAAAAGAAATGATGCTGGCATCACAAAACTCTTCTGTCCACCTGGATGAAATCAAGGTTAAAATACCGGTATCCGAATAGAGGTGAAATTGCCAATCACCAATCTGAAAGAGGCTACAGGATACTTCTTTAGGTAAAACACCTTCCTACAATTAGCTGGTTATATGTATCTATATAAATATACTGATAGGATGGCAAAGCTACATTGTTGAGAGGACTGACAGCCCCAGATAATCGCTTTCTTCACTTTAAGGAATGATCTATTAAGTTCTGGAAGGAAAATGTGCTACTTGACTTCTCTACAGAGAAGTATCTGACACACACACACAAAAGGTGACCTATGGCTCCAAAGAGCTTGAGATAATTGATCTACAAACAGACACATTATCAGAGAGCAAAGCAAATGATAATCAGCCACTAAAGGTACCAGTGGCTCAATAAATGATTTCCTGACATTTCAGCATACTACAGAGGCAGCATCTCTTTCCTCTGGGGTTCACATCACAGCAGGTCTATTTTCTTTGTAAACTCTAGATGAAGATGCATAGAAAGAAAAAAAAAAAAAGAATCTAAACAAAGCCATAAATATAATGGCAGGTTTGACTTTTGAAAATGAAAATGTCTTGCTAGGCTATTTGTTCAAAATCTAGACTATGGCAACAGTTTTCTGCAGGTTTTCTAGTCTAGTACTTACATGATTGTCTGGTACTGCATTGTAGATATTTCCCCAGAAAAATAGGAAATAAAAAGCCCTACATTTAAACTGACAGGATATAATTAAAGTAGCTGCTTCTCTCTTTGACATCCACACATACAACAGCAGTAGATGAAAAGTTTGACTGCTCAGATTGTTATTCTTCCTCCCTCTCTGACAAGGTACAAAAGCTCCCAGTATCTGATTCCAGCACCAACAATTCTGCATGTACATTGGATACCCCCTCCCAGTCATCAGCTCCAATTTATGCCAAATTAACAGCAATTGAAAAACCCAACAGCTACACATAGCTCCAGATGAAAACCTGATGATTTCAGGCAGAATCCTAGTGTTCAGCTCTCCAGATAATCACCACTTACTTCTGCTGGCAGTTTCCAAACATATCAGGGTGAATAGGTCACAGTTACTGAACTGTTGTCATGCTTCTAGACACACTGAAGCACCAACACAGAGGTGTTTGACCAGCTACTAAAGTAACACTAAGTACTTGCACATCTCTCTATATCAAAGCAATTGGAATGGAATAATTCTGTTTTCTAACCTGTGGCATTTCAGACATTAATATGAAAAAAACCTTTGATTTATTTTTGGTTTGTCAGTAAAAATTGCTTCTGTAACTATTAAAGCACCTTAAGCTTTGCTGATGACTCCTAAGAAAAGGAGATAATAGGGCGTTTAGATGCATTATAGATATTTCTGTTTCATTTCAGATATCACTTGGAGGAGCAACCAAAATATTAGCTTAGATGGACATAGAGAGACAATAATGTACCAGCAATATGGAGACAAATAATCTCTTCAGTCTGAAAATGGCAAAACTACATGTAGAAATGCCTAAAGGAAACCTCCTGAAATGACATACTTCTGAAAGTGAAATATTTAGACATAAAAATAGTATCTCCCTTTGGCAGTACTGAATTAGATGTGGCTACAACTCAACTGAAATGCAACTTATCTTCAGTTCTGTTTGATCCACATATGCTTGATACCAGCAAACCTAGAACAGCTTCCACACCACCTTCAGCAGCAACTCCTTGCCCTGAGCAAAATGCAACATCAAGTCCATGAAGTGAGATGGAAACAAAATGCAGCCTTCTGAAAGCCATGCTGTGGCACAACTGAACATCTATGAGCAACACAGGGACCTCTTATCACTGCTACACAAACCAGCATGCACAACAAGTGCTGATACAATTTCTCTGCTGTACAAGAGTGAACAAGCCATGGAAAGCTTTGAAGGTGCTCACTCTCCACACCTCTGGAGAAATTTGCGTGTGGTTTACATTAAAATAGAAGTTTTTCTATGCACTCATCCCAAAGAAAGCATAGTTTTAAATCCCTGGATAGGATTTGACTCAGTCAAATCCTTGACTAAGTCTGTCTCTCAGAAACCCACCTAAACAGGTGTGTGTTTAATATGTGCATCCATTCCTGGAAACCAAGGATCTAGTCACTAGTAGTTTTCTTCCAGCTAAAGTTTAAATATTTGTTACAAAACTAATAAATCTGTTTATCTTCTTCCAATCTGCCAGTTTTTAGAAGTCATGAAAACAAAGCTATAAACTAAAAATAAGGCTCTAAGACACTGAAAGCCATTCCTTCTAATGAAGTGCAGAACTTACTTCTCTCACTCATTACTCTCCTCCAGAGGACAGAGTTCCTCATGCAGTGGAACATCTCTATTCAAAGCATCAGGAAGTAGAAAAGTAGAATTTCCATAGGATGTAGCAGGGAAGGTTAAAATAATAGTTTAGTTGGGGGTTTGGGTTGGGTTTTTTGTCAATTACTAGAAATCATAACAGCTTGAAATTACTTTCTTCATCATGCAGCCTAACACATTCATCATTCCCCACAAAAAGAACTTCTAGGAGTATAGCTATATCTAAAAAACACTGCCTGACAGGAAGGCAGCTTACCTTCTCCATGTTCAAACACACGTATGTTCTTCCAAGCTAACTGTATACTTGCCATATTCAAGCATATTTGATACTTTTTAAAGCACTAAGTTGTTCCTCATACAGTCACACAGAGTGACTATTAAGAGCAGATAATACTGCTGGCTTGAGCTTGAAATAGGATTCTCCTAAATAGATGTCAGGAAATTCATCTCTCTTCCTCTAACCTGCTGCTTGCTGATGGAAACTAGGGAGCACAAAAAACCTCCCCTGAAGTCATGAGATATAGCTACCCAGAAGGCCTGAAAATTATACTCTTGGTACATTATGTTTAACATCTTTATAAAATAAACAACACCTAATATGTGTATAAACACACTCAAATACCAAAATACATCACAATAATTTTCAGCTAACACCTGTACATACTCTGAGTGTAGTCAGGCAGAAAATTCCTAAAACTGTACCTGTAAGTATTTAGGGTGTTGTTTTGCTCTCATCTCATGAAATCATTGCTCAAATAAAGCTGGCTGAAAGTAGGAATTTAACTAACAGCCTAAACAGATGCAAACCCCAAATTCAAATTAGTGTGAAAAAAGAAAAATCAAGCATTTTCTGTTGTCTACTGTCTTTTAGGATGGTAATTATATTCCCATTAGAACAGACAAAAGAGACACAGGATAACATGCCAAGAACAACTCTGAATTTTAAATACTACAGCTTCCTGATTCCCGCATGAAAAGCTTATGATAGCCTTCAGAATACATATATTTAAAAATCAAATTATAAACCTTCCAATGTTTGACTGACAAGCCACTAGATCCACTAGGTTGAGTTGCCAGGATACCAGGAAAGGGCCTTACTCCTTTCTCAGCACTCTGTTAGACCTGAATACAGTGCCACATGTAGTCGTCTTTAATCCTGTTGTAACTTTTATCTCATCTTTCACTCAGTACAGTTTAAGTAAAAAAAAGAAATATTAGTTAATGAAAAACAAAAGATCTATGTATTTGATAATCTATAGTCAGGTGACAAACTGAACAGGAAAAGCTATGTGATGAAATGTCCAAAGCATACAGGAAAGGGCAGGATCACATTCTGTAAGCAATTCCTCTGTCATTGCAAGAGTTTGTATGGGAGATGGAGATGAACATCCTCATTTCAAAAATGTCAATAATATCTATCAGTTTTCTATAAATATGCAAACTTTGAGGAAGAAGAATAAGACAAAAGAATGGAAAAGTCTGCTCTGCAACTGCAATCATGCCAATAGCCATGTGGATACAAATGAAATAAGGTTGCTCAGGATTAATTGGAGAAGTGTTCCATTTTAAACACAAATTTAATTATCACCTAAGCAGCAGAGCACACACCCTTCAGAGTTTTCTAAGAACTAACATCAGAGTTCCAACAAGAAGAAAGAAGAGAGACAAGGAGGAAAAAAGCAATCAAATTAGGAGCCCTTTGAAAGGCATGTCACTACTATGTCACTTGATTGCTGTGGGATTCTGACATAACTAAACACTCAAGTTTCCCAATTTCCTACAAAAAGTTCTATCTCTAGTCAGTGGACAGAGCACTGATACAAGAAATAAAAAAGGGACCAATTCACATATTTTTTGTAAAGTACACCTTAAAAAAACCCCAACAAACCCCAACCATAATTCCAGCTCTTCTTTCCCAGACACTAAAAAGAGACATCCGCTGACTAAACTGAAAATAGATAAACTCCATTTATGCACTTACAGGAGAAAGGATCTCTGGAAAAAACAGTGCTGAGCACTTCAGATCAAGAGCTAGCCCTAAAGGACCTTTTGCTGGTAGTGCAAATACATCCCCCAAGTACAGGTATTTCTCCAACTTTTAAGAATGCTTCATTTACAAAACACCCATTTTCCATTATTTTCACAAGGAGAGCCTCTGACATGAATCGTCTTTAACAGATGTATCTTGAGTTTAAAGGAGTAGCTTCCACAGATATACTATTCCAATCCCCTACAAAACTGAGCAGAGGAGCTTTGCTTAGGTCAGGGCAGAGGAGTCCTAACCAGATAGCTTTCCTCTATTTTCCTCTGATCACACTGGTAATGATGCAGCAGGGAACTAGGAGTTTGGCTACAAAAACACTGGGAACAAACCTTACTATGCTTAAGTAGTAAATCCCAAGGGATTTTCATAGTCTCCCTGAATTCTGTGGTCTTGTTTTTTGGCTTTTTTTTTTTTTATAAAAGCTCTTTTCATTGATCAGTAACAACCTCAGACAACCCGAAGTGTGTAAACAGAGTATGCCACCTTACAGTGACACCACTGGCATTTGAGGATAATACTTACCTTTTGCTCACTGATTAAGGAAAACCACATTCAGAAAACCTCCTCCTCCGAGTGATTTGTACAACCTCCTACCAAAGACATAAGATTTTCCCTTCCTCTGCCCTAGTCATCATGCATCATCAGCCCAAGTCACTCCCTGAATGGTTATTGTCTGATCTTTTTGGTAGGTAGGTAGAAAGTTGTAATAGATTTGTTATTATAAATGGCTGCTTTGATAAGGCATTTGTTGGTTGCTGATACTGTTTGTGGATTTAAGTGTGGGATTAAGTACCTGATGGTCTACAACTGTATGGATGAAAAAATAACTTTTCAAGAAAACGAAAACTAATGTTGCTATTTCCTGCTTGCTGTATGAGTGATAAAAACCTCTCATCATTAAGTGTGTAACTTGTGAGAGGGAAGTGCAGTATTACCATGAATAAGAGTGCTTCTAGCTTCTGGTATCATCTCAGTGTGTGGAATATTGAGAATAAAAACACTTCTGCAGGGGGAATTCACTAGAACTCATTGATTTATCAATGATCTCTTGATCAATGATCTCTTCTTTGAAACTTGGTTTTGTTTAGGTCTATTCAGAAGTTAACATGTTTCTTCTCTGTTAATTATTTTGGCTACTCTTTGCAATCAAAAACATAGGCCAGGCTGCTTTCATGAGGAAGGGACAGAGATTTTTATTTTTTTAGGATGTTAAGTTTCCATTTGTGATTGGGATGCCTAAGATGAAACACTGTGCCACCTGTACTATCTCTCTCTGGCAATATAGCCAGCAAACTGATCACCTAATAGCATAACTTTGATATTGTTTACTATTAATTATGTTTGGGGGTTTTTGCTATGATTGCCTCCTGAGTCACTCTAAATTGTTTCTTCTACTACTTAAATAAAACAAGCAGCAAAGAGGAGCTTGAAAAAGCAGGTTTAAAGAATAGACAGCTACCTGTCTTGGCTGAAAAGCAACAGGTGAAGAATCTCAGCTTTTGAAGAAGGCAGCATCTCTGAGAGATGTGCTAATGACAATAATTGATGCTGAGAGCAACTCTGCTGTTGTACCTTGGCAGCTGCTATTATATGTAGAACTGCCAAAGAAAGCTTTTGTGTTGATCAAATAAAAAGTCTTTGATAATTGACTGATAGCATTTGGTGGAATAGTACTTCAGAACTTGTTTATTTCCACTCAAAGTGAAGTGTAAAAAGGAAGTATTTAAAAAAGAAATACCAGAATGCAAATTCATAAGAATATAATTCTGAAAATGACAAAATGTAGCATTTCAAATAGTTCTAATCAAAACAACTGAACTGAAATGACATTTCTCAAGCTGAACTGCTTTATTTTATTTTGCTTAAGTGATCAAACTATTTCAGTCAAAATTATTTTCTCTTTTTTCTATAGCGGAACATAGCTTTGCAAAACCATGTGTTTGCAGATCCATATTCCTAGCCCTGTTGTAAAGCTACCAAACAGACTATGTCCAATATAACACACCTTGGGATTCCTTCAGAGCATTTGCTATACAATGAGGGAGTTCAGCCCACAGGAGACAAGGGAAGGCTGCCTACTTGCACATGCAGACCATGACTTAAGAGGAGACTTCATTTGATATTCTGGTCACTGGACAAAGCACTTGAACTGAGTTTGAACTGCTACTCCACTGCTCCCCATTGGATATTCATATGAGAACTTGTGGACAAAACCTACAAATCATTTTCTGCTGCAAATTTGTGTTTGGAAAAGTGTTGGTTTTTTCATTATAAAATCCTTTTCATCTATTCCCAGAAAGCTTAATCACTGATTTTTAGTTCAGCACAACTTTTTCTAATGGCGTATCTCTATTTAAAACAAACATGTTAAATTTAAAAGCATTCAAACAGAAACTGAAAAACCTAAGAGAAAAAAATAACCAACTACCCAGTTAGATATAAGAAAGTCCTACTCTATCCATAATCCTCCATCAGCATCATCTATCTCCATCTTCATTCAAAACTGTAGCACAAAAGTATCCCAAAGCTAGATTACATAAAAGCCTGCTTGAATTCAGGGAAGGAAAAGAGAATTCTCAAGTCAAATGTCTTTTCCTGACTAATCCTCTTCTCTACACCAAGACCTTTGATTTGCTCCTTTGTGTTTTGTTCTGATTTATTCCATTTATGGTAGCACTAATAGAAAATGGAATTTAAACTAGGACTTATTCTAAACCATTACTCCTTTATAAGTCTCTTGTCATTATATATTATTTGGTAAAACTTTATAAAGGAGATCTGAACAGCTCTTCTGTTTTTCCTGGTGAAGGAACCAGCAATTACACATTAGACGAAGATCAACTGGTGCAATGAGGCAGCTTGGAAAACAAGTCTCCTGGCTCAAAGTCTTCACACCTTTGAAGTTCAGTGTTAAACTGTCAACACTACTGTAATCTGTTTAACTTCAAGTAAAAATGTTTAGTGCTTTGTTTTGCCTCTTTCTTTTTAATCACTCTCCCTGACATTTGATATCACTCTCTACAGTGCCTGTAGATTGTATCCCTTTAGATAGAAATGACTGCATTGCTCTTTTCCCTACTGCACAGGAAATATGCTCTAATATTTATCCTAGCAAATTATATAGCCATATCAAAGAGCTGTAATTTTAAATTGATCTACTCAGTGTTAAAGAAAGTAGATAGCTTTGTTGGCTTTGTATCTTATCTTAGATTTGGCTAGCCTAAGCTGCTATAATTTAAAAAGATGGCTTTCTCTTTCCCAGAGGAAGAAAAAAACCAACTCTGTTAACAGTTAAAATGATAGTAATTATACAAATGTGCAACAAATTAAATACTAAGGTTGATGTAGCACAATGACAAAGCATAATGAAAAGCACTCTCAAGTACAGAGCCTTATGGTTATTTTCTAATAATTTTGAGAAGGTAATATATTAGGAAATTATAGTTAAACTATTTAAATTTTGAAAAATATTCCTTATAATTACTTTTGACTAAAGTGCAAACTAATATAACAGAGGAAAATATTGATTAAAGGACCTTAACCACACAGGATAGTTTTTCTCATCTTCTTGTCACCTCTTGATTCAACGTACTTTGAATTGTCTTGCTTTCAAAGCAGAGTGCATGAGTTACCTGTTCTCTTTTTCTCCACCCCCCCCAAGTGTCTCAGTTTAACAAATTATTCATTGATTTTTATGTTCATATAATGTTCTCTTATATTTAATAGGCAAATTCTGCATCCTACAAGCAGCAGAAGTTATTTGGGTTTATACAGCCTGCAGTATGTATACAGCCTCCAAGATCACTGAATCCAATCATAAACCTAACACTGCCAAGTCACCATTAAACCGTATCACAAAGTGCCACATATCTGCGTGTCTCTCAAACCCCTCCAGGGATGGTGACTCCACCACTGCCCTGGGCAGCCTGGGCCAATGCCTAACCACTCTTTCAAGAAAGAAATTTTTCCTAATATGCAACCTGGTGCAACTTGAAGCCATTCCCTCTGGTCTGATCACTTGCTACCTGGGAGATGAGACCAACCCCCACCTCATTCCAAGCTCCTTTCAGGGAGCTGTAGAGGGAGATCAAGTCTCCTCGGAGTCTTCTCTTCTCCAGACTAGCCAACCCTAGTTCCCTCAGCTGCATCTCACAACACTTGTGCTCTAGACCCTTCACCAGCTTCCTTGCCCTTCTCTCGACACACTCCATTACAGAAAATTCCTGTGTTAGTATGAGGAAAAAAGGTAAAGCCATATTTGTTTTCATTGATTTCTGTTGCCTTAAGATACCAACCACATTTCCACACTCGTAAAAATGTTTCTTAAGGTAAATAAGGAGTTCTTCAAATACTGATTAAAAAGTAATTGCCTAAGGCCTTGAATGAAGCCATAGTGCTGAGATCAGCATTCATTTTAAAGTTTTTAAAGATGTGAAGAGAAATAAATCCACATTTCTTACACACTTACTGCTAAATCCCATACTGCTACATTGATCTCTCTACCTGCAATCACCACAACCTACAGAAATACCATAATTTAAGGATAGCAATACCTGATGCTTCTTAGATAACTTATGAGAATCCTTGTGCCTCAACAATACCTCCCTGGCCTTAATGGAATAAAATCATTTACAGGAACCAAAGACTTAGCCCTGAAATACAGAACTTGAACGTTCATATTTTCTACAGACACAATGACTATTTGCCAGCTCTCAGCTAAAAAATAATCCACTTGAAGCTTCTTAGCTAATCCATCTTTTTCACCCAAATGCTCTTATTTTTCACCTTCTTGCCACTACAGTGACAGAAATTCACATCATCTCAAATAGTCTGTATGGTTTGGGCCACCCCTAGTGCCAAGGAACTCTGAGCATGTTCTGCTCAGTGGCACTGCTGGGGTTTGCCTGCAGAAGATGACTCTTGTAATTTGGTCTCCCTGCTGGAGGGCATTGTTGTCATCTGTCTAGACCTTCCTAACAAAGACATGTCTGAAGCAACCCTTTATCCAGTTTGCAGTGCCTTACCCTCCACTGATATTCTAAATTACCACGTAAACTGTAACAAGTGAGACTGCAAATGGGTGAAGTGATGTAGAACATTCAATTACAAAGCCTCTGCATGAGCCACTAGCAGCCTCTCAAGGTTTCAGTTTAACTTGCAGGACATCCCAGTTTGACACTCATTCATGGCTCTAGCCTGAGACACATCTGGCATTATATGGTGGCAAATGCTACAGGAGGCAGATGTCCTACTTGCTACAGAGCCAGCAGTAGGCTGGTGGGGGAATAAAGTGCAAAGAGAATCTCAAGAAAAGTCATGCAGTCAGCCTAGACAGAAAGAATTAGCATGTAAAGTTAAAGGGTGAATAATTATAGCAGAAAGAAGGAAATCAGTAACATCTGAAATATAAAATTTTGGTTGTTGAAGTCTCTGCTTTGGTTGTTGGCTTTGGAGGCACTTTTTTTGAGGAGGAGACCAGAGAAGCTAGAAAGTGTTTTATTACTCTTCTTCATTTTATCTGGGTAACCCAAAGCACTATTATTTATACAGCTTTAGAAAGGGCCACTGGATCCATGCTAAAACCTAAAATGATTAAAGGTCTTCCTTACAAGGTTACCTCCAGCTCTTTCATATACACTGAAGTCAACACTATTTATGGATGACTTTGTCAGCAAAAAAGAATATAACTTGTTTCCCCTTGTAACTGAAAGTTTTAGTTTATTTTACCTTTAAGAAAGATAAAAATAGGGCTTTGTTTATGGTTTCACTCATTTCAATTTAATTCTGAAATATTACAACTTTGATTTGCAAGTCTGCATCTCGTTTTTATTGCTTTTAACTGAATCCAACTTCCATATAATATCTTCAGTCCTGAATTTAATATTTGAAATAAATAGATGCAATTGCTTCTTAAGCATACAGAATACTCTCTAAATTAATGTCTAAACATCAGAGAAGTGTTTGAGGTTCATGGAAGGCACAGCTAGTCTAGGGATACAATATCTGCAGAAAGTGTTTTAACTCACATACACTTGAAGACATTTAAATGCCTTAATATGGCAACAGATGATTAGCAATATTCTAGATTCTGAATTAAATGCTGTAGAATAGCAGATATAAAATAACCAGAAGTTATAAATAATACAAAAAAACATTAAACAAATCGGAAAGATTATTAACATACCTTCCCTGATCCTACAGTAGCTTCATCCTCTCAAATAATGACAGTAGTAACTTAGGACATTATGTGGAATTTTTCACCCTGAGGACTCCCAAAGCAATATGTAAATCAAATAAACCAAAACCCAGGTTATTCAAGATGTTCTTTTATCCCTCACTGAACACAACTTTTTCTGAACTAACACCTGATTGCCAAGGTAACTCTGCAGAGTGGATTAGTTAATATCCTCAGCCAGAGCTAATGGGGATAGTTTTTAAGCCACTTCATCTAAACTGTTACATTCTCTCTAGAGAAGGTGTCAGGGAATCTTTCTTCTTTGCAAATGATGTCCACCATGTCACCCTATGTACCCTTGAGTACACACCTTCTCCTGTGTAGAAATGAAACCTGGAAATTCTGTATCATAGCCATCATAAATGAACTTTAAGAAAATTTCTCTTTGGCTCTAAGGTATTTTCAGAGGAATAAATTCTAGAAACATTTTCACCACCATCTTAATTTGGTAGAAAACCAAAAGAATAATCCCTAACCAAAAGCCAACACACGACCACATCAGCTGCCTGAAACATGGTAGTCAAAGGGAAGGGAAAAGGAAGGCTTATGGGGAATGTGTTTGGTCAGATGTGCCAAGTGGTACAATGAATTTTGGGCCACCTGAACACAAGGGAGTGAGCTCCAAACAACACTCTAAGCTGAGAGCTGTCATGCTGACATGCCCAGTTGTGCAACAGGAGTTCACGGGAAGACATTGGGGTGAGATAGAAAACTAAAACTGATGGCCATTGATGAGCAGAGTTAAAAAAGAAAAGCCACAGAATTGTTAAAAATAGAAAAAAGCCAAGTAACACCTACACTTTCAAAAAGATGTCCACTGGCATTCTCAAAAAAAAAAGGCAACCGAAAAAAAAAACCCCAAACCTTTCCTCCTGGATGTGGCAGTCACTGCAATTATCTAGAAATTTGTTACTTCCAATCTGGATCATTGCTAGTTACAGCACGGTACAGGAATGCAATTCATATAGCTATAGCTAATTATTTTGGGACATGCTATTCCCCCATCCATTTCCTTTGTGGAGTGCTTTGCAAAGAAGAAAGCACAGCGTCTTACAACATACAGACGATGAGTTCATTTGTCAGTGGAACTCACACCACAGTGTTCACCCTTGGGAGTCAAACAGCAGAAGCTGTTCCCTGTGCATGGCCAACCAAGGGCAGGGACAGCCCCTGGGCCTCACTTCCAGAGATCATACCATTTCCTTTTCCTCCTGAGATCCAAGTGGAGTCCCCCATTCAGCCAAGCTGGTCTGCTGCCCCCCTTGCTTAACTTCTGACACATCAGGATTGTCTGCTCCTGTGCTTTAAAAAGGTGGTTCTTAAATGTGACCAGCACTCATGGACCCCTGAGCCCTCTCTAGCAGTCCCCCACGGGGCACTGCTAACTAGCTCTTTGCAGTTTAGTTTGCTCTCTTTAAATCCAGGGCAGCAACTCTGCTGATCTTATTTCTCATGACAACAGCTTTAAACTTGTCTGCCTCAAACAACAATCAGATCAGTGACAGCTGTGGAAACTATCACACCATATGAGCAACTCCTTTATGTAAATATCTTTTAATATCTTCGGCTTTAAGTGATATCAAGAAGTATGAAGTAGCACACAGTGTGCTAGTTTGTCAACATACCCATTTAATTTTAAAAAATCACTTTCTTTTCCAGACAAACTGACAAGATCAAGTTTCTAAAGGTACATATTTCCAAATTGATAATAAAACAAAACTGGGGTAAGATTTAATTTTTTGAGGAAGGAAATGCTAAAAATCAGTAATTACGACACCAGAGAATTTAGCCAAAGCCTGTCCCTCTCATCTCTGCTTAATTAGCCAATAATTACCAGCTTCCAGAGAAGAGCCATGCAATAGAAGAGCTTAGGTTTTTGGTGGTTTTTGTGGGGGGGTTGGGTTGTTGTTTTTTTTTTAATTAACAGGCGGAACAAACATACTTTAACAAAGTAACTGATCTTCTACTGAAATACAGACGCTTCTGCAGTTTGCTGGCACTTCAATTCTGTTTCCAACAGTGGGGACAATCTGCTTTCTGCATGTCAGTCTGGTGTAAGATTCATCTCTCTGATAGTAATCAGTTATTACACAAAACCACTCAGTATTCAGTAGCATGATCTTAATTAGTCTGCATTTTCCTGATCACCCATTTCTTCAACATGATGGTGTATGAGATTTAATAATGCCATTAAATGAAAAACACAGGGATTCGGGGGGGGAAAAACCATCTCCAATAGGATTGCACTGCAGAGTATTATATACTTTTCATACTTGAAGAAAAGCTTAGAAAAAACAGTCTGAAATATATCACTGCCATCACCATTCAAGCCCATGAAGACCGCAGTGGGTCAGAAAAATGGGAGAAAAGACAGAAAAGTAAAACCAGAACAAATTAAAACTGAAAAAGTGATATATGAATAAAATCAATTTGCTCTCATTTACCTTTAACTAAATCACCAAATCAGCATCATTTACTGAAGATCAGGCGTGTTGTTTGGCAACCTGTTCAGCAGAGTACACACAAAATTAATTTTTCCTATGAGTAAATAATCTCAAATAAACTGTGTGTGTGGTATTGGCCCACAGAAAAAATGTTTAAAATAAATAAAACATCAACCATCACAAAACAGAGGTCAGTATTGAAAATTACACTTAAAAATTGAATGATACAGTCTGAAGTGTATTTGACTGAATATCCTGCAGTTACATTTACACTGAGACTGATCACACTGGAAATGGAGAACACTGAAGCACAGTGAAAGAATTAAGACACTAGTTGAAGTAAGAGCAGAAAATAAGTGTAAATGTGACTTTTTTTTACCTAGCTGGCCTGTAGTCTGTCATTAGACTGTCAGTGTATTGGTGCCTGATCCTTCCTAGGGTCATCACTGCTGAAAACAGAAAATTTCATGTATTTTCCTACTTGCCACGGAAAGCTTTGAATTTTCATCAAAGCACCTTTTAGAGCCAAAAAGCAATCAGCCTCAAATCCCTTAAGTTTTTATATACATATCTATTTTCTTCAGAAAACAAAATGCCTAAGAAGTTCAGTTAGACAACTTAAGTGTTACATTTATCTGAGTATTCCCTTACTTCCTGTCCATAAGACTTAATTGCTCCGTATCCTGCTGTCACCAACTTGTCCTAGGTTAAGTATTTTCTAGTAGTGCATATATTCCCTTTGCTAATAGATGCAAATGTCTTCAGGGAAACTGTTCCTTAGCTTTAATAAGCAGAGAGTTGAAAGTAAAAATCCGTTTCAGTAAAAGGGTTCTGAATTACTTTAATAGAAAATGGACTAGTTCTTGTGAAGATAGTATCAGAGTCAGTTGAATTTATTAAACCAAACCAGGGCATAAATTACCTTATATAGCTCCTCTTTCCAGCTTCTTAAACTCTGAATTCCATTGCTTGTAGTTACTGGTTATTGGTAAGGCTTGAAATTCTATTGGTTATACTTATAGGTTAGACTCTAAACTCTATTGCTTATTCAGTTCCTTCCACAGTTTCTGCAGAAGTTTTGTTTCCCCAAACATGACAATCTTTCACCTTCAATTTCTTAATGAAAAATCTTCACATTTAGGTGGTCAGAGACTAGAAACTACTATTGCTTCATGAATGTAGTTTCACAGGTACATTATTAGAAGGAAGGATAAATGAATTCAATAGAGAGCACAAAACCATTTGAGCCAACCACTGGAAGAGACTTTGTCTCCCCCAGAGTCTTCTGCAGCATTTTTAAATCCTAAGGCTACTTAGATGGTAAGCATTTCAGGGCAGTTTAATTACAGTTTAGGATTATCAAAACTTAGCATGTATGAGAAAGGCCCATTAAGTAATATGCCAGGCAAAGCACATCAGCTGTTAGATAATTCCTGGAGTGTTTGGCTATTGATAAAGATGGACAGTATAATATTGCTGATGACAATGCACACTTGTTCAGATCCAACTGCTGTTTCTTTAAAGAAATTATATGTATTTATATAATTATATATATTTAGGTAAACTACAGCAAGTTATGTAACATTTTTGGTCCTTTCTACAGCACAACACATTTACGAGAACCTTGATAAACCGTATGGTTGGTGTGCAGAGAGGCATGAAATTTGCAGTTGTACTGGTACTTATCTGAGTGGCCTTCCAGTGTCCTTTTTCTGACACAGCACATTTTATGACTGCATAGAAGCTGCCTAGAACAAAAGGTTGCCATTCTTTAATTAAAAAAATGAGGGTGGGGGGAGGGAAACCAACCAACCAAACCTTGCTTACCTCAGGTACCAACGTCTTTTTTTTTTTTTCATTACACTACAGGCTTAGAGGGATAAAGGACTTTAATTTAATAGAAATATGTGAGCTCCAAACAATAGCCTGGCTCACAGATTTAGATAGGAGTGTGGTCAAGTCAGTTGGAGCATCAGGTTTTTGCTACCTCAGAGATTCTCTCAGGATACCACTCCCAAAGACACTTTGGCCTATGCTGAACTACTTCAAGAATAACATATGAAACTCCTGCAACATCTCCCCCTCTTGTTAAAGCAGAAAGGTATGCTAATATTTCACATTTACATAGTGTTTAACATTCTTAAAAAACCTTGCAGTCATTACCATATTCATCCTAAAAGCAGTATTACACATGCAATATTCTCTATTTTACAGATGAGTGAACAAACATAAAAAGGTTAAGTTTCTGACTTGTGCTACTTATTCTCTTTACAAGCTGCGAGAAAAAACAGTAGCACTGGAAAGGAAACTCAGAGACAAAAAGAAATGCCTCTGGTACTGTAGCCTTTTCTTTTCTCTGTCCCTCCAGAATTTTTACCTTCATACAAACTCATCACTTGTGATTTCAGAGCAGCAGTTACTGTACCTTATCCACACCCTGGTTTTGAGGAAAGCAGTAAGATTGTCAACAGTACAGCACAGGATCATTTAGAAGCATTTATCTTTTAGGCTTGAAAAGACCTCCAAGACCTGTTAAGTTTGACATTTTATCAGTTTCCCCCAGTGAACAAATAGAAAATCCTTCAAAGTATGTATCTAAGGAATTGAAGCACACACCATTTCGCATCCATTTTTCTAGGAAAAAACAGAAATATTTTAGATAGAAAAGATTTAAAAAAAATCCAAGGGTTTCTCTTTCCTGTGTGGATTTGAGACTTCATTGGTAGTTCTTTTCATGACACATGACAATTTTCCACTTTATCTGAGAAGGGCGGGAATAAAATGCTTAAAGCTGTTGACAGGCTAAGATCAAATGTCTTACCTGAAGCTGACTGACAAAACAATGGCAACTGTTGTAACAAATGATTTCTGTAGTTTCAGAACAATGTCCATTCTTCCCCTTTGCTAAGATTTTCTTTAGGAGAGATGAAATTTCTGCTCAGGCTCCCCTGACAACTCGCTGCTGCAAAAGCTTTTGACAGGGCTGAAGTGGGCTAAAGAACTTAACTGGAGAACACTCCACCAGTCACAGTCTGTGTTTGGAGCTCTCTGTATGAAGTATTTATTAATTCTGATCCTGCACGTTTCTGAAAAGTATTTTATTTTCTAATTATTCAATCACTTGTATACTTTGCACAGGGCAAAAGCAGCAGTAATTCACTGAACACTGTCACTTGAGGGTGGGAAAAGCAGCTTTTGAAATTGCTGCTAATGCTGAGCCACGTGGTGCCCAGAAGTACCGTGATGTAAGAGGGGAGTGTCATCTCATTTCATGCTGCCAACCACTCAAGTTCCTGCAAAAGCATCCTCTCACTTCTTCCATAAGCCTGTCCTTCAAGGAGGGAGAACAAGAGACAATCACTCACCCTCTGCTTCCTCCCCCAGCCACTTGCAAGGCACACTAAAGCTGCTAGCACAGAATTTTTACTTTCTAAATTTTCCCAATTCCTACTGCAAGTACAAATCTGATGTCAACACATGGGTTGAGTCAACAGCAAAATCAAAACAGGTATCATATAGCTGTACTCCTCTTCGTGCATCCAAAGTTCATTTGCCTCAAGAAGTACCCATCCAATTCCTAGTTATACTTTCAAAAATGTTTTATATCAAAGACTGACTGGGATGTTCATGAGCAGTTAGCAAAAACCATTTTCACCTTTGTTCCTAAGCCTGCCTGTATTAAACACTGCTATACAAGTTTCTTGTAAAGGAGCTGTCACACCCTGAGAAGCTGAACAAGTCAGTCCCAAAGCTACACAGTGATGTGATAGTTACAGTAAAAATGATCCTCAATTCTTTTAATGCTGGAAAAGTTCTACTAGAGTTTATCAATTTTTAATGCTGGAAAAGTTCTATTAGAGTTTATCAATTTTTAATGCTGGAAAAGTTCTATTAGAGTTTAATAGAAGTTTTTGTTTTGAAAACAAGGCCTGGAAGATGAACAGATCTTCCAAGCTTGTGTGTCGTTTACAAACCTACTGTGATTTTTAAGAGCTATGCTTAAAAAACAATCACAAAAAGTACAGAGCAGTGTCGTTGTACAAAGTACAGCATAAGAATTTCTCACTTGCAGAAATGAAAAATATTGATCTTCACTAGAAAATCCTATTACCATAGAAAAATATCTAATGGACCACAGATTGGACAACTCTGTCTTAGACTGATTCCTGACTGTATTACACACTCCTAAGCACCTACTTGCAGGAATTTTTGGTAGTAATAGGATACCTGCACAGTTAATTCGTACTGTGAAAATGAAGACAGAAAGCAGCAGGAATCCTAATGGAAGCTAAAATTCCAGCAGAATATGACTACATAAAACATAAAATGACAGCATAATTTTTAGTTTATGTTACTTTTTTTTATGGTCAGTATTGGTAAAGCAGACTACAGTTTGACATGGTTTGTTTTTTTCTCTGAAGCTTCAGAAGAAAAGTCTTCTGTAGCATGCAAGTTTTGCAAGGAGAGAACATAGTTCTAATTAGTGTCAAATCCATCTGGGAATGTGAAGACTCACTTGATAGAACATTAAACATGCCCTCAAGGTTGTCTAGTTAGCAACACAACTGTGAAAAAATACCTTGGCTAGAATTTAAATAATACTGAATTATAGTGACAGCAGAGATTCTTGGGTTCTCTTGACCTTTATTTACATTCTGTCATTTCAAAATTTGGTTTTAAATTGATTCCCACCACTAATAGTCTATTTTGTCTTGCATTTCACTTTTAATTTTAAGAAGGTGGCAGCAATCTTTATTGTGTAATTCTACCTCTTGCAGCAAATGCAGCTTCTATTCCTGCTAAGTCTGTTAAATATCATTCAAGAAGACCAGTGATGCCAGAAGTTTTCTGAATCATGCATTAAATGAGTACTGTTGTATTTGTGAGCGAAGACATTAGTTTTTCAGTCCCAGGCCTATGGCACATATCTGTAACATATTCGACATCCCTATTTCTGACAGCTACCAAGGTGGATACTGCCAATTTCAGTTACAGGTATCTAAATGCTTTTGTGAATATAGCAGCTTGTACCTTTTCCCACCTATTTTCCTCTAACAAAGAGCTACCTTCTTTTTTTCCCCGTCTCAATTATAGCTGTACAAAGCCTCCAGTGTCCATCTGAAAAGGACAAGTTGATTTTTGCACAAGATCTCACTTGTGTAAAATTCCAAGTCTCAATGTTTTGGCATAAAGGATGAGATAACATTACCCTCAAATAGAAAGGACTGTCTTTGCTTCTGAACACACATGATTGGTGTGGAGGTGTCCAGGTTATCAAGGTGCAGCTCTTGCACATCTTTCTAAGACCAGGAGAAAAGATGTACCTTGCAGTTGTGTGTGCTGCTCACTGCAATCCCTGCCCAGACACCCACACTGGCCATGAATGAGTTCATCCTCAAATTGATGCTCCACAGCATTAACATTCCTAAACACCTGTGAGACTTGGAAAAAGAGAGATGAACTGAAAAATTATTGAATTGCTGAAGTATCAATATCCTTAAAACAAACCTTTTTATTAAAAAGAGACTAACGATCTTAGAACACATGCAAAACACTTCCCTGAGCATGGGAACAAACTCTTTGAAATGGAAAACTCCACCTTTAAACGTAGAATATCCACAAATGCACTGTAGATGAACTTGCCTAAGCATTTAAAATCATTCCTACTCTTTTCTACAGCAGCCATACAGTCTAACATCCTGATTTATAAGCTCAACTTACATAAAAAAACATGATATACTTTAATGAGACATACTGCCTACATCAAGTAGCTGAGATTGAGAAACAAACAACAAACAAACCCTTTAAAAACAGACAGCCTGTGAGTTAAGCATCAATGCCTGTTATTTCAGACAGTGTAGAACAGCTGTTCCATACAAGCATACTGCAGCAAACTCATTTGTTTCTTCATATATCCCCCTCCATCAGGTCTCTGTGTCTTAAGTCTGTAGCTATTGGCCTTTGTTCTGCTTCTGGGTTATCAGCAGGAAAAGAAATTCACCAGTTTATTGTTGCTGCCTTCAGGTGAGAAGTTCTTGCCTGTCTACACAGGTAGGAAAGTAGTAGCCAAAAGACCTGCTTGTTCTGTTTCATTATTTCAGAGAAACAGAAAAGGCAAGATCTGTGTGTGGCTTACTCATGACAGACTGAGGGGATGTCTTGAGCTTTTACTTTGTCTTTCCAGTGCTTTGGCATGCAAACATGCATGTCACAGATGCAGAGGTAAAACAAGAAATAAGGGAAAAAAGAACAGTGGAGAAAAAAAAGAACGGGTGGGTGGGGGAGTAAGAAAGAGGAAGCCTCAGGTCTTTTGAACTATCTTCTGTTACAGAGTAAGAGTTGGTAGCTCTTTCACCAGGAAAAAAACTGGATCATTAGGTTACTTCACTGAAGGGTCAGGGTCACACAGCTTTCTTGCCTAATTCCAACCCAACCATCTCAGCACTCTTCCCAGCAGCTCCACCCACTCCACATCACACTCCTTGGGGAAGGACCCTGGGGAAGGGAGAAGAGGGGTAAGAAAAGCAGAACACTCTTTCCCAACTAGTATTTGGTGTCAAGGAACTCTACGAAATCAGATCTAAATCAGGACACTCATGCATAAGAGGGGGCATAAGGCTACGTATTTCAGATGCAAAGCTAAGCTTAGCAGTAATCCATATACTTGCCTAAATCTGCATCTTTTCCTATATTTCCAACTGACTCAGCAAAACACAAGTAAAACAAGTACAGAGGTATAACTCCTTAGTATATTTTGAAGTGAAATGTAACTCTGCAATACACAATACATACAGAAAATCTCCTTTCATCCCAATGAAACAAAGGCATCGTAAATAAATCTTAATTCCATAAATGGAACAAGGAAGTGTCTAAAACATCAAGGAGCTACAGGGATTTAAGGAAGAGATTAAAAATCAGAATGTTTGGTAATGAATGCTGAAACAGAAAACAGATTGAAGACACCTTGAAAATACAACAACTTTAGAACATCTACACAACTACCATAAGTCGTCGTGGCTAGGCTTCGCGAACGAAGATCCAGGGAGGGCTNAAGTAACAGAGCAGCAAATGAAGGAGGATGACTGCACAAGGAGGCACTTTGGACTGGTTTATGACACAAAAACATGTAATTGAAGGGAACAATTCAGAAGTGTTAAAGAGAAAAAGGAAGACTGTAGGTCTTCAAGGAATAAATGTTTTCTGATTCTAAGCCCTTGCCTACAGAATAAATGTTGAAAGAGTTTTAATTGGATCTTTTAAGCCTATACAAGCTTCTAACATAAATAAATTCAGATCACTTTTAACTTTGGTGACACACCAATGACCAATGTCTAACCTAATTAAAGGAGTGGTCAAGCCTACTTAAGTGCCCTTATACAGGGAGTGAATACTAATTCAACTAGGCCTTTTTAAAATTCTATTTAGATTTAACCTTGCATCTTTCCACAACAATGATTGGCAATGATACCTTTAAACTGCAGTTGCAGTCATAAAGGTGACTTGCAGAAATGACAGGTTCTTAATGCATAAAGTGTATTATTCCATGTATATGATTCATATCCATGGACTTTGAGGGAAAGAAGATTTTACAGCTTACAAAACACAAGCAAGGAGGGTAAGAAAGAGATAATAGCTGCATTCTGCTTTCCAGCAAGCCTCACAGTCAAAGTGACAAATCCTTCCAAATGATGTAATTTTGTTCTCTCTCATAGAACTACGCATCATTAAAGAAGAAGTGGGTTGCACAGGGATCTGCATAAGTGTCCTGTAGATCTGATGATCTTTAATAGACAAAAGCAACTAAGTTTTGAGTTCAGGAATCAGATTCTTTTTCTACTCATAAAATATGCATGCATAATATCAACTATACACAACAGTGGAACCATCCTTGACAGTGTTTTAGCCATGTTTCCGAGCAAAGTCTCTTAGAAAGAGAAATTACAAGCAAACCAAATTAATTGGACTTCTTCTAGAAAATACCTTTGAAGTGTTTTGTTTCAGAGCTCTGCCATGACAGTCTATCAAGTGCAGTCCTTTAGCAATCTTGACTCCTTAAACTTATATGCATTCTATGCATTCAGTGTAGGCTGGGAAGAGACCTAGAGGATAATCTAATTACCTCTCAATGTAAGGCTGCTGATTGGCAGCACAACATGAAAATAGGAGCCAAATCCCTTCTGGAGTAAACTGCAGGCTCCTGATGTTTTACTAGAATACCATGATAATCCCGTGGGCAGGTGAAAAGGAGAGTACACAAAAGACGACATTTATTAGACAGCATAAGAGCAGCCAAAATCTAATCTATTAACATGCCAAGTGATCATCAAGGACAAGTTTGATTTAAGAATCTGCTTTGTGTCTTTGTGATTTGCAGAAGTGTCACATCACTACAGTATTGTGCCCAAGAACATCTTCTTTGCACTATAATGTTGCTTCACCAAAAAGGCATCTACTGTCCACTCAGAGCTCCAATCCTACTCCAGTTACCTGGCACACAGAGCAGTGACATCAATTTCCAGGCATGCAGAATGCCTCTTCAAGCTGCATCTCCCATGTTTTTCACAGTTATACATCATTAACTCAATTACTCTTTCTAGCAACCCATTTTTTGTATGCCTTCAGAAGAAAAACCTGTAACAACTATCTTTGTGAACTACAGATAATTGTTACCACAGAATTATTCACCTTCACTCTCATGAGTTGATCTCTCTATTCAGCAATGTTTTTTATGCCCAAAGATACACAACTGACAGATGGCTGGACAAAGCAGGAAATTTTAAGAATAAAGAACACTCATACAAATTATCTGTTTCTGAAATTGCCATGAGTAACCCTTTGACAAAGCAGAAGGATAACGAAACTGAAGGACTGACATGTTTAATTTCTTCATTTCAAGATGACTCTCAACGCTATCTTTCACCAAGTCATGTGTCCTAAAAAGGACTTTGAATGATATTAAATTCACAGGATTATACACCAAATTTCATGTAAAATCAATCTCACTGCTCAGACTAGTTTCTGTTTCTATAATCACAGAAGAGCAATTAATTCTGTCTGGAACAGTAAGGTGAAACAAAACCCAAACCAACCCTACTCTGGCTAGGTAACACAGCCTTGCTCTTTAATTAACAGATAATATTACTAGAGAAGATTATCATAAGGTAATGCTCTTCTGCTGGGCATAAATACTGAGGAATATCTACATTAAAGTTCTATTACAATCACTTTGTATTATACCAAGTAGTTTTTCAATAATTCATTTTATCTGGTGGATGCCAGTACAGTGGAGGATAGCAAAAGAAGAAACAAAATGGAAAGATGCCAAGAGGTGGAGATAGAGTGTGCTTCCCCCAATCAGGGACTAATTAATTCATCTAAGCAAAGTGTATAAATATGCAGCAGCTACATGAAACAGCTGATTTCCTTTAATGATGCTTCATTTTTTTCTAAATGGTTATTACAAATTAATAGCAATCTGGCAAGTTGACTGGCTCCCACTAATGTCACTGTGTCACACTTACAGCAAAGCCATTTCATGTGAGACAGGGAGCACATTTGTGGCAAAGCCATTTTATGTGAAGCGTAAATTACAATCCTCAGTAGATAGCTGCAAGATGAAGAGGTTACCAGCTCTGCACAACAATGCTGACCATTAAAAACAACAAAATGCAAAACTAAAATCACTGCAGAGAGATTTTGTACACCTCCAAAAATATCTGAATTACTTATGCACACAATTATATCACTAAAAAGCTTCATTGCCATTTCCATTTCACACAGCTGAAAGAGAGGAAGACAATATTTACCCTAAAACATTCACCCAAAGTCCAAGAAAGACTTTGAAACATCAAGTTTCTTGAACCAAAGGCATCCAGTTCAGTCAAAGCAATTCTTCTTCCTCCAGTGACACTTCCTTACCAGTTTCTCAAGTCATTTAGCTTTATAATTCTGAAACACTTTATCACTCAACCACTTAGGTTTTTTTAAACAGTGTTTGGTAAAATGCAACCTGGCATTTTTGCTTAATATACTAAACTAAATAGAACTCAAAAATGGTCTCACCTATGCTCTGTCTGACCTTCTCTTCCATAAGGAATTAACTGTTCTGGAAACTGATCTATTTGACTGGGGCATTCACACTTAGAAATCTGTACTGCTTGTCAAAGGTCAGCTCTGATCATCTCTTCACACTAATGTTGCCCTCTCTCTGTGTAAATGTTATGTTTTACTCCCTGAATAAACCTTGCAGGCCATGTTTACTGCCAGTGTTTGTTTCAAGCAAACATCAATCTGACAGCCATGATTAGAATTTTTCAGGAGCTTTGATTCCATCTTAGTGGAGCTAAAATTGGACTTCTCAAGACTGCGTAGACATGTAGAAGTAAGTCACCTGATACTCTTCCTACCACAGTAAGCCTTGCACACTTCCCAAGCAGTATCACAACCTTCTTGATATTTTCTGCACAGAAAAAAAAGGATTTCTTCAAAAAGAAACTGTGTATTAGAACCCATAAGCACCCAATTTCCATGTGCAGAAATGACGTGCTCCAAGGCACTGATATGTTCTTTCCTGTTGCTATTTCCAAGGGACAGTAGAATCTGTAAATGCAAGTACAAACCCATGCATACTGAATACTTGACCCTTGAATACTCAGAACCATCTACTCCCATGTTTGCTTCATCACAGAGCACTACTCACAAAACTAGAGCTCTCCGCAGCAGACCACAGGGACCATGCTTCGACAAACAGTCCAAGTGACATCCCTAGGACTACTTATGCAAACATGCCTTTGTGGCATGGACTCCCCTAGCTTAAAAAAAGCTCATGCTCCCATGAAAGAACAAGCTGCAACTCTAGCTCTGGTCTAGAACACTCACACAAGCAAATCCAACAGCTATGTATAAGATAACAAACTCTCTGGTATTTTTAATGTGTACATTCCAGCTGTGCAGCAAACACTATTTACTGTTTGGGGGTCATGTAATATCCAGCTGTGCAGACACAAATATCAGCCCATGTCTTTGTAGACAGAGTTGCAAGAAATATTTTCTACCTGAGACGTACATTCAAATTTGATATTTGACAACTATATTGGCTACAGGCAAGATTCTGCCTTAGACGAACTTGTAACAAACAGAGTGCAGGGAAGGCTGAACATTTACAGTGCAAGAAATCTTTTGATACTAGGTGCTTAGCTGTCTCCAACATTTCCTTTCACTGCTGTGCGTACACCTCCTGCTATTTTTGATTTCTTACTCAAAAGAACTAAGAGCCAAAACAAGAAAACACAAAGGCATTTCATCCCTTCATTTTAGCCATATTTTGATCTTTATATAAAAGGACTATCTTTGCATATAAATCAAGGAATTTCTAGCAAAATACTCCACACATCTGAAGTGACAATGAAAAATAAGTCTCTTCCATGACAAATTCAGACAGGACACTTTACTATCCCCAGTTCATGAGTTATTTGCTCTTCTATTTCTGCAGTTTTAGTTGTTTCTCCTTCCATGATTAATTATCACAGAGACAAGAAAGCCACAGAGCCTGGTAGTCAAGAAATTCCGTAGAGCTGGGGGCAATGCAAAGCCTGCATTTTTTGCATATGAACACAGAACCATGTAGAATGGCAAGTCATCAATAACAGAGGTTCTCCTTACACCAGAACTTCACCCTAGATATGCTCTTTGTGTAGACATGCACATGTGGACAGGCTGAATTTATGACTGCTGGTACTGAACACAAACCTTGGTCTAGACATACATGAAAGCTGGTGACACAATATGCCATTAGGCTTTGGGATACATAAAAAATTCAGTGTTTTTAAGGATGTGCACATGAACTTTTAGCTATACCATGTTTTGATCATACTATATGCATAAAAGTAATTATACACACACAACTACTCTTGTGCGTATTTGCAGAGCACACTTTATAAAGTTGATTAATTTAGCTAATAGTTTCATTAATTGATACAAACCTGATTTGTGTCTTCATTAAAATATTATCAGTGCGACTACAACAGTGCTGTATTAGTATCAGCATGTGTATTGCTATAACCTAGAAAAGTCCTTAGCTGGGTATGAGCAATCTCAGAGGAACCAAATATTCCATATTCATGTCTATGTGTCATCCTAATGTAGTCAAATATATTCTGAAGGGGAAACATTTACTCAAGCACAGCAAATATATTGTTTTCTTGCACACAGGCGTTGCTCAATATATGTTCAAGAAACCCTGTACCAAGCTTGTTTATGCCTTAAAACTTGAGAAAGAAAATGAAAGTACATTAATTATTTTCAGAATTAAGGAGACTACAAAACACAGCAAACTTGAAGCTTAATTAGTTGAGTTTACAATTCACTGTTTGAGAGTATAAAAAAAAATAGGCACTTCCTGGACTGGAGAGACTAAGTTGAATTATTCTGCTTGAATAGCTTTATAGCTTTCATCACCTTCCTCCTGATCTGTAAGAATATTCATTCCAATAAGATTTTAGCCTGGGAAAACAGATTGATGTTTCCCTTTTTTATAGGCCTGACCTTGTTTACAGTCTGTGCTTTTTTTCAGTTTAACCTTGTTGTGGATAGCTGTAAAACAAATGCTCTTCTTGAAAAGAGAAAGAGTGAGTTACTAATGTTAACACTATTCTCCTGTCAGTGAAAAAAACATTATTAACATTAATCTTGTCTCCTCACAAAATCTTATTAAACAGTATTTTAAATTGTGCTGAGATAAATTGTTCCCTTTACTATCTGAATCCTGAAATATTAATGAAGGGCATAATACATGAGTAATTTTTTATTATAGTCTGTGATCCGTACCATTGTGGTGTGTGTGTAGCTGACCATCTTGCCAAGTCAGTCAGCACCATTCTTTACCAAATTTTTTAACCTGTAATTCAGAAGAGAATGTGAATTCAGCTAATGAAAAAGCCAGAGTACATTTTTAAGCAAGAATCTTGTTCATTTCCTCCCCCATCCCAGAATGGAAGCACACAGTAATGTCACATCATATCATGCCACAAACAATAAAACCCACCACCGCCAAAGGAATGAACATAGACCAGTTTCAGCAGATCTTGTGTCCCAGTTTACCATTTACATCTAGATATTTTTCCACTTCATCAGCATAATGCAGCTTCATGAGGTAAAATTGTATATACTTATCTAATTGTAATTACAGACTTATAATTTGTGTCATATAAAGTTCATAACCCCAAAACTTTCCTTAAATCACCCAAGTGGTTAAAAATATCTGAGTGATTTACCTGCAATATATCAACAAGTCATGAGCTAGGGAACAATCATGAGCATAGAAGCTTGTGTCAATGCTTGTGAGGACTTGGAGAGACAAGCCAGGAGTATCACCAGAGGATAAGAAAAATCAAGGCAATAGTGGGGTCAGATCTCAGAGTTATTCACCACCCTGAGGTACTGCTTCTACAAACTTTTAACTGTGCTAAAATAATGAAAAAAAAATAATGACAGCACTTGCTATGAATCTCAGCATAAAAACTTCACTAGTGTGAAAAGTCAGCTTGTGGCCTACAAACCCTTCAGACTTGTATGAACCCTTGCTTGGACTGTTGAACTGAAGTTTAAGCTACCAGGACATCTCTCTCAACACCTCAGGCTGACAAAACACAACACACTCCTCTACCTAAATGACCAAGTGTGACCCATACACACATGGCTTGCTCCAGACCTCTATGACACTGTGTCCTTGCCAATGTTGCATCACTGCAACAACCTTTTGCTTGCAGTGATCTTTTCGCCAAAAAGAAAGCAGGATTTCTGACTATGAGCACACCCCTAACCACCCATCAACATTACTAAGGGCTCCTTGAGCCTCAGAAAACAACTACAAACAGATAGACATATCTCCATCAACATACACCTGCCTTCAGTAACAGGTATTGCCTGACAGCATGCATGCCACTGAAAAATGCAAATCTCATCAGTCCTTATTCATCTGCTTGAGTAGGTATGGATTTATTTCTACAGTGAGACTGAAGACAATGGGAACACTTCCATCATGGGACACTTTATATGGCAAATTGAAATTTTTAAATAATTAACTGCTTTAAATAACGTTTCATCTAATTTTTTCAACCCCTGTTATTTCATTCGCCAGCATAAAGAAACTATATGATGTTCTACAATACCTTCACTATTAGGTTATGTTCCTAAGTTGCACTTGATTAGAAGTTTCCACCCTTTAATTAAAAATATATTTTGCTACTTTAGTTTAGCTCATTTTATGAATTTTCCTTAAGGTGAACATGTAAATTAGATTTTAGCTCCTCAAATTGTATAGGAAGACAGATTTCTAATTTAAAAACCCCTCTAATTACGAACTATTAAATTCTAATATTTGAGCACTTAATTATAAAATACATTTACTGATTCCCCTAAGAACCATACTGAAACAAATTCATAAGTAGAACTTAATTGGAAATGTAACATGATTAATAGAAAAACTAGAGATGAATTATGAAGTAGAAATGTGGCTGCTGCCACAGTTAGATGCTCATGAAAAGGAATTTTAATGTTATAAACAAGGAAAAAACCTAATCCCTATAAGTCAAAAGTCATCTAACAACTGAGTAGTCAGAGCCAGCTCTTGACCCAACAGTTCAGCAAAACAGCCTTGCTGAATCTGATGATACTTGACAAAAAAAAAATACTTGGTTGTGCTCACCAGCAGGTGATGATAATGGTGGACCACAGTGGAACCTTAAAGCTTATAAACAAATGTCCTGGAGTGATTAAAATTTAACAGTGTACGTCATGTTCCCTTTTGAACTTTTTGAACTTTTGAATATGGACACTGTTTCTTTAAAAGAAGAAAGACTCAGTAGCTGAACTCTCTCCCCCTCCCGAAAGAATTTGCCGGGAGAAGCCGAGAAACTGATAAGAGATAAGAACGAAACCTCGCAGATGCGCAGAAGTGAATCCATCATCGCGGCATCTCTGGACAGGGGGGTCAAGAACTGTAACCCTGAGACATCATTCAAGAGAGACAGGAAAGCAGCAAATCACAGACTGCGCAGAGGGATGATGTAATTTTTGTGTATTTAAGAGAGAATTGAAATTTCCTCTTCCTGTTTCCTGTT
>VWZO01007198.1:1554528-1697212 GCA_013396975.1 Bucco capensis
CCCCTCAGTGGTGGGTCTTTTGAAAGTGGAGGACCAGAAGGTGCCTATAGCAACAAAGATTGTGCACCGTCGGCAGTACAGAACAGACAGAGACTCTGTGGTCCCCATTCACAAGCTAATCCGAGAACTTGAGAGTCAAGGAGTGATCAGTCGAGCTCGATCACCCTTCAACAGTCCCATTTGGCCTGTGAGGAAGGCAAATGGAGAGTGGAGACTAACAGTGGATTATCGTGGCTTGAATGAAGTGACTCCGCCTTTGAGTGCAGCAGTACCGGACATGTTGGAGGTCCAGTATGAAACGAAAGAAGTCTTTGAGAAAGGAGAAAAGATCATTGAGATTCTCCTAAATGCCGGTTTTGCAATAAAACGGGCTAAGGTGAAAGGACCTGCCCAAGACATCCAGTTTCTGGGGGTGAAATGGCAGGATGGGAGACGACTTATCCCAACTGAGGTAGTCAACAAGATAACATCGATGGCGACGCCCACTAATAAGAAAGAAACACAGACCTTTCCTCAAAAAGATTGTTCTTTTGACCCTAACTTCTGGTCAAACCAGGACAACAAGGCAACCTCATTCAAGGTAGTAAGAATAATCAATGTTATTGATAAAAAAATAGGAAATTTTAAGTAGGCATCTTTACCTATAAGCACTTCCAGCATAGTACAACCTGTATATTTACTCAGACTCAAGACAAAAATCTCCACAGAACTGGGAATAAATTGGATGCCTGTGGCCACCACAAAGAGGCAAAGCAATCCATAAGAAATCAAAGGAGTAAAATTAACCTGCCACTTGTGGCAACACAATGTTAAATGTGATAATAGTTTAATGATATTCATTTATCTCCCAGGATACTTAATTCACAAAAATTACCATACAAATTATTCTCCAAGTGTTTGTAATAGAATGGAGAAAGTGAAGAAGGTTAGCCGTAAGGTAGAGAACAAAACAATGGAAAAGCATGTGGTCCTTGGAAAGGCCTCACAGACTTTAAGCAAAGACTCAAATATTTACTCAACCCCTTGACCCTTGGTTAGGGATTTTGTTCAGGAACAGAATGTGTGTTTCATAATCAGAAAAATGCATTTTTCATTCTACCTAGCACAGCTACACTTCTGAGGAACACCAAGAACTGAGATAACTGCAGTTTGCCTACCTTATAGTCATTGTTACTACAGAATTCTTAAACACATTCATAACCTCCCTGGACAGTATCTTATTGCAGGATTGCTACTTAAAGCACTAAATCAGCTATTAACAGTATTTGTTTGTGTCTGTTGTATCACTTCTCAATCACCTGTTCAGAAATAAATGTACTCATTTTTGATGCTGGAAAAATTTAAATCAAGTTCCACTGATAGGGCACTGCCTCTTCTTATTTTATGCATCACAGTTATTTCCAGAAAGGGCAAAATGGGCAAGAGTTTTGCAATTCTTTGCTAGAAATCATTTTTCTTCAGAAACTTGTGCACCAGTAGGCTCAGAGAGCATCTGGAACAAATTCTTGGTGTGTACTACTTATCTTCTGCATCTTTCACACTACTAGCTCCATTATAGGGAGTAATAAAATGAAGCAGAAGAGCTCAGGTAATAAGCAACCCATTGATTTAATGTTAGTTCTCAGAGGGTATTAGCTGTGATCTCCGTGATGCTCTTGCGAGTCATTAGCAGACACAGATGCTCTTGGGAGTGGCATGCAGTGACAATGTTTATTCAGACAAATCTGGTGATGCAATTATACCTGAGCCATGCAAAAGAATAACGCTATTTCACACCAATTCTAATACAGAGTATTAATGATATGAAATACAACTGTAATTATTACAGAGTAGTGATCCATCATCTTAGAACTTTTCAATTTGTACAGACAAAAATGTTCTGTTATATTCATCTTTTTCTGAAAGCAGATTATACTATGCCAGGTCCATTTAAATAGGCACGCATGTGTCTGGAGAGACATCTGTTACTACAACAGAAATATTGCTGTAAGACTAAATGGAAAACTGGTAATTCAAAAAAAGGGCTATTAGGTTTAAACACTGGGAGATCCACTTTCAAACCTCTGTCTGACACTGCATTATTTAGAATGGCTGCTAAACTAACCAGACCACAACACAGCATTTGTGGTGTCATCCCAGAAGAGACATTAGACAGCCCCAAGGACAAGCTGAATTACACAGGATAATTATGATCAGAAATGGTCTAGATAAAGCAGAAAAAACACTTAGCCCATTCCCAAAAACTGCCTGAAGGAGAACAGTCTGTATCAATCCAGAGGAATTTTTACTGTGGCTGTAGTTGTGTTGTTTTCAGATCTTTCACATGCTTCCCATCCAGCTTGGAATTAATGACCAAGAGATATGGGCCACTTTGAATGTGACAGTGAGAATTCAGGGTAAAAAGGAATTATTGAAACCTAGGCAGCTCTGATCACACAAAGGTTCATGTAGATAAAGGAGTTTATCTTGTTCTGTCTTTAAGGTATTATAAATTACTTGGTATTCCACTTCCACAAGGCAATTACAGCAGAAACAAAACGTATGAATTCTATTAGAGTTTAAGGCACAGCCATTTTCTCAAGAAAACAAGAAATTTCATAAATATTCACAATAAAGTGTACAAATAATAGTTTTTCTTAAAAAAAAAATCTTCATTTTGCTCACATCTTGACTCCAAGTGATAGCAACACTACACTGATAAAATGGCCTGATTTGGGAATGCTGAAGCTGTATTTAAATGGATATACAGAATATTCCTGGCTGGAAATGACCTCTGGGATCACCGAGTCCAACCAAAAATAAACAAACAAAACAAAAACCACAACCAACAAAACCACCACCATACAACCCCTGTCCTCACTAGAGCATGTCCTGGAGCACCTCATCTACATGTTTCTTAAACACCTCCAGGAATGGTGACTCAACCACCTCCCTAGGAAGGCTGTTCCAGTGCCTCACCACTCTTTCTGTAAAGAATTTCTTCCTGAAATCCCATCTAACCCCACCCTGGCACAACTTCAGACCATTCCCTCTGGTTCTGTCATTAGTTACTAAGGAGAAGAGGCCAACAACCACCTCTCTACAACCTCCTTTCAGGTAGAGGGCAATGAGGTCTCCCTTCAGCCTCCTCTTCTCCAAGCTAAACATGCCCAGCTCCCTCAGCCTCTCCTCATATGGCTTGTCCTCTAAACCCCTCACACAAGCTTGGTAGCTCTCCTCTGGACACGCTCCAGCATCTCAATGTCTATACCTTCAAGGAGGACTAGATTCATTAACAAGTGCACTTTCCTGAACAAAGAAGAAAAATGAAAAGATAAAATCTCAAAATTAAGTTTAGGGGGAAAGTCTTTTTACATACAGCATTTTTATAAATACAAACTTCACCTGGTAAAACTAACCTATAGGTAAGATTACAAGGACTGTGCAGAGTAGTTTTACAAAACACACTAGTCATAAATCAAGGATAATTAATATTTACTCTATTACGCTAAGAGCTTTCCTCTGTAAAACACATTGTGCTTTTCTAAAACCCACAAACTCTCAACACAAAAAGTGTTTTTTCCAGTTTGCTCCATTTTATGTATTTCCTATGTCTGCCCACAGCAAGCCACTGATTTACTCAGGAGTATTTATCAAACAAACAGTAATATAAAACCCTAAAGATCAATTCACATTTTGAAAACTGGTCCTTCTTCCTCTACTCATCTAGCCCACTGCTTCAGAAATGCACAAATATCTCACAGAACATTCAGTCTATACCATTATGAATCTGGGCATCCAAGTAAGGTGATTACTGAAATAGATCTGCCTTCAAGAACATGTTTAATTTTAAAGATCTTGCAAAACTACTAAGCCAAATATAGCCATCACTTTTTTTTGTCAAAAACTTTCTGGTATTCAGCAGAATAACTGCTACGACTCATTTGCTTCTTTAAAACTTATCTTTAAGAATAAATAAATTTAAAAGACATCCCAAAACATGTTTAAAGGAAAAGACACTTCCAGTTTGCTACCTGAACTTTGGTAGTCAGAATTTTCTAAGGGACACTCTTATTTTTCCAAATAACTTCCTTAGATTATGATTTATATGAGACCTATAGAGACGAGTTCTCTAATTTGGAAATGCAGCTGATCACCTCTGTGTACTGGCTGTGCTTAAAAGGTTTAGTCATTCTTGGAATAGATTCTGAAAGGAACTCACTGATAGCATCAGAAAAAAGCCAGAATGCTGTGCTACTGAAGGTTAATATACAGAAACACAGGCAATTTCCACCTCATATTCCGCCTCAGAAGAAACCCATAAATAAATAAATGATCACAAAGGCTACACAGACCCATGACAAATCAATGTTTCAAAGCAGATGAACTCAGCAACTGTTTTAAGCAACTCTGCTGATTTGAGGTTTGCTCCTTTCCCAAAATCAGATAATCATTAAGATTGTCAAAGACCTCTAAGATCATCAAATCTAATCATCGACTCAACACCCTCATGTCAATAAACCACTCTTGTTTGGGTGGTAGTTAAAATGTGTCAAAATTTACTTCCATTTTAAAAAGGAAAAACATATACCATATATTGTAAACAGATACACACTGCAACAGGTTTGGATTCTATCCCTTCATACATAGTCAGCAGCAACACACTTCATCCATAATTCTACTGAAACCCATTCCGCTATTTGGGATTATAAAACCAGTCTTTAAAAATTCATGCATTTAAAAATACATACTTTTACAGCAATGCTAAAAAAGAAACAGAAAACAGCACCCAGCAAAGAAAAAAACAACACTCGGCACTTACTGCACCTCCTGTTAGTTCCATTAAGAAGGAACCTGGGAGACATCAGATGATCATTATCTTTGTGCTTCTCCTGTGCTTACTGCTTAGAACATCAGGGTCACAAGACAGTAGAAGGTAGCTGCTTCCACAGCAACTCTCCAGAGCTTCTGCCTGCCCTCTAGTCCATATTTTTCTCTAGTGTACTATATTTAAGATCCCATTAGCTCTGTTATCCTAGATTTGAATGACAAGAGTGATCTCAGTTTCCAGTCAGATGATGATGAACACTCAAGTTCAGTACAGAACCACATTTTCAAGGATAAAAGATAAGGCATTTTTTCAAGTAAAAGGTAAATTAATGCAATGTTGTTACTCAGAAAAACAAATCCTTGTTCTTATTAGACTAGACAGGGAGAGAGTTTCAAAAAAAGGCAGCTCTTCTATGTTTCTCTGCACTCTATGCAAAATGCTGATTCTCACCTCAGGTATACACCTAATATTGAACTGTAGTAAACTAGGTTGTCTATTATAAATCTATTGTAAAATGAAATACATTTTACAGTGCTGAAGTGGCATCATTGAGACCAGCAGGCAACACCAGATGCCTAACTAACAATGAACTATATTTAAGGTCATAGTTTGGATGTTCACAGGGCATCTGTAAGGTTTTGGAGTTTTTTGTTCCATCAGGAAGAAAATATCAGAATTTTTCTTTTTTTCCTTTCATCCAGAAGCAGTCATATTTGATCTATTATATTCACTTCAGACTTTTTTTGCATAAATATTCTCTGATCTGACAGTGTCATTTGACAAAAACCCTATGGAAACGAAACCAATTTCTTATCCAGAATGTGAAGAAAAGGACTAACTGAATCACAGTAGAGAGATAAAGGTCCTACATTACTTTTAGTATTAAAACAGCATTTAGTATAAAATAAGCACAAACCCCTCAGTTATTACACACTAATTTCCTGACAGTTTGTTTTCTCCATCTCACTGAACCCAAAAATTATGTAATAGTCTATCTCTTTAAAGGGATAAAATAATACTTGTGGTCTTTCCTTTGAGCCATGAATAATCACATGTCCATCTATTCAACACGTTCTACTCGAACCTAATCCTGAATTTATGTGGAAAAATGACACATTTATTCATCATTTGTATGCCCTTGTAAAGTTGAGGCTATTCCTTAAGTGGATTTTTTTTTGCAGTAATTAAGATCTGGTCATTTAATTAGGAAGAATGAACAGATCTGAATGATTTTGACCGAAACCAAGTTCCATCTACCTGCCTGTGTTCAAACTCCTTAGAAGAGAACGCAGGAATTCCAATGGAACTACAGGGATTGAAAGGCAGCACTAGAACTACTGATACAACACTGTGTGTAGTGTAACAGACTTTACCACCATCTTTGTCATGACTATCATGCTTTTTTGAGAGCAAGTGGAATTAAATGCTGTGTGCTCAAAATGAAAATTTCTATTGTAACACTGTTAATGTAACTGGCTTAGATTCTGTTTCTGTAAAGTACTTCTGTACACACCTAATTCACATTAAGCACATCCTTAAACGTTGATAAAGATTGGCCCTGCAGAGGAATGGGCTTTGGATTACACTTCTGGAGCAGCAAAGGGAAAAGGTGCTTCATATACAAACTGGATTGATAGATATCTACAGAAGCAGACTGCTTTAGAGTTGCATAGTCAGAGTTTGAGAAGCCAAGATCAGTGTCTGCACTTCTGAGAATAGTTATCTTAATTTACAGCAAGTATTCACAGAAGAACACTTCCAACATGCAACACTCTTTACAGAAGAAGAAAGGGAAAGTGACATATCACATTGTGCCTCCAAGAGACTGCAGTTCAGCTGAGCACATCCTACTTGGCAAATGTAACCCATCACTAGCCTTGACAAGAAATTAATGCCAGAGGACTAGGTTTTTTGTGAAGTGGTGCTGCTGGTTGGAACTGTGGTTCTGTGGCAAGCTTCCTTCCTCTTTAAATTGATCTATGAGCCTGCTGCAGAAAAAGTCAGTTCTCCCACTTGGCTGAGCAGACAAAATGACTCACAGGGCCAGCATCACTCTAAATGAACTCTGATCCAGCAGTGCTACAGGCAGATCTCAGAGCATGTCTGTGTCTCTCATCCATATGGCATGTGCTAGCTATCATGTAAAAGGAAAAAGTGGATCTATTCCTTGGACTGAAAAAAATAACCTAGCTCTGAGAAGCATTTCAAGAAATTAAAGTTCTGACTTTTCTCTTTAGGACAAGGTATGTTTTTAAATAACAAAACAAGCCTCTGGCTCTTTAAAAAGAGAGAAAGTATTTAAGCTGATGACATTAATAGGACTCTGGACTCTTTTCTTCCAACCTCATAAATTTCACAAGAAACTGCAAATTGAGTCCAACAGCACTGTGAGCAGCTCTTGTCATTTCATTTTTAACAGCCAAGTCCCAAGAACAAACAGAAGCTTTGAACAAACAAAATTATAGCGGTGTCAATCACGCATCTTATCAACATTCAGAGAATTGCCTGTCTTGATGACAGCTTCTTCCCCAACTTACTCTGAAAACAGTACACTTTATTCCAGTCTGCAATCACTAAAAAAAGTGCTGTCAAAATTCCTGACCTCATTAACAAAACATTTAAAACTGAAGTAATTTTAGCGTCTCCAGTGGAAATATCATAATTTACACCAGTGTCTCTAAGAACACAATCTGAGTTGACATGCATTGCTGAACTAAGGAACAGACAATAGAAGCCACAAATATCAAAATTTAAAAGCGTATTTTTTCCCAAATCACAGTAAAGTACAAAACCACTTTTGCAGTCTAAATCAGACAAACAGTTAACATTCTTAGACTTCTTTATCCCTCGAAATACTTCTTTAATCCTAAGTATACAGTGAACATCAGTTTTGATTTTGCTAATTTCTGTATGAGAATTAAACCAACCTTCTAACACTGGTTCTTTTCATGAGTGAAATCAAAGTCAAGATATGCCTTAGTGCTCTGGGATATTTACATGCCAGCATTGTTTGTCTACCATCTAGCTAAAATTGCTTCTTTACTGTGCTCAGAAGTGTGAAATCAAAGCATTTGTCAGGACCATGGGGTAGCAATAAATGGATAACAAGAGACTGTGTGGAGAGGTTAAGAACTCACTGAATACCCACCTTTTTCCAGAAAACCCAGTGGGTAACAAAGAAGGATCACATGCAAAAGCTGAGAACTTAATGAAATGCAGAGTTAGATTTTATGGTGCTGAGCCCCAACCAGCTATAAACCCCTGTCCACTTGCCATTAGTCAAGGAAGTCTGGAGTGTAAGTTGCAAACTGACATCTCAATCCATGCTAAATTTCCACAAGCCACGAGCTGTTATCCAAGCCAGCAGGAACCCAGTATTGAGCCAACAGCCAGCTTCAGATTAGCATCTTCCCTTGAAAAGATTAGAATTTATTTTATGCTTCAAAATCTTGTATAAGGCTGCAAAAGGGAATGAAGCTGAGAATTATGAACCTGTTCTGCCACTCACTAAATCAGTTCTAATAGGATTTCACCACCTGTGCAACAGAGAAAAAGGAAAGGGAGGGGCAGAGGTTGGAATCAGAGATATCTGTCAAATCACAGCAGTGACACACCTTATCTCTGCTTTCCAGCTTGGTGCTCTGTGTCAACAGGAACCCCAGCAGAAGAATTCTGGTCAGAAAGACAAACTCATACAGGGAAACAGAAAGATGCAACAGAGCATTGGCTACTTCTGTTCTTTTCTGACTGCATGGTTTGGGAATGGGAAGGCTTTCAAGCTCTCAGAGCACAGCTGGAAATTAATCCAAGAATAATTCATGTAGAAAGGTTAAATGATGAAGGAGGAAAAAAATTCCCATGTTTCTAAATCATACATTCCCTCTGGATTCACAGTTATTTCCCTCCATTTTGAAAATGCAGGCTTTGGACCAAAGGTTCTATCATGATGCTACATTTTCTAGAGAGTATCTGAAAGGAAAAAGCATCTCAGTCCATGTGTTTCATGAATTTAACCACAGGATAACTCTTATTGTATTTAGTGAATTGGGATCATAAACAAACAATTTTCCCCTGTTATTAGCTTGCTTCTAGGCACATGTTTCAGATCCTTCTCAAATCCTTACTAGTATGAATAAGAATGACAGCTCCAAGTCTCAGAAGCCAGCACCAACCTCTAGCTGTCCTCCAGCAGAGGAAAAACAGAAAACAAACTGCTTTAAATGCACCCTAGAAGTGAGCCTTGCTAGCTCCTGAACTCCTTTCTAGATATTAATTCAGGATAAACAAAGCATAAAACATTTCTTGAAATTAATACCTTTTGTATTCTTAGAGAACTAAGTATTTGTTAATATTTTCAAAGAGGATAAAGTTCAGCGTCTCGCTTTTCAGTATGTAATTACTTTTCTATAGATGCTAAAATATTAGAAAACTGCAGAAAAGGTTTCACTAAGGAGACTACCCAAGTTCAACTGAAATACTTCCTGAGCTCTCCTCCTGATGCTGTACCTTGAAGAGACTGCAAGTGCCAGCCTGCAATACAAGTGGAAAAAGAAACCAACAAAACACCATTTCCAGAGTTTATGACTATGTCATACCAACTTCAGTTGCTCAGCAGGAAGATCAGTTCCCTGCTAAGGTTTAAACACAAGTCAGAACAGTACAGCCTGACCTTCACTGATACTTAGCCCAAGATGTTACTATTTCTTTACTTTTGGGGAGCATTTCTGCATGCCCTGAGTCTAAAAGTGTTACAGCTGGTAACTCTCAGCCCAAGGCAGCTAACTCTTTCTTACAGATTTATGGATTTACAACAGACTTGCCAGCTGAGATTGTAATTTTCTCACAAGATGATCTTGTGTTGCCCAGAGCATCTCCTTCAGTTTAATCACTGCCAAACCTCCATCAGTTCTGCAATGACTTACTAGAAACTGATTTTAATCTTTGGTAGTTGGGAAGTCCTAATCTTGTTGGGAAAGCCCGTCTGTTAGGAGCAGCTCTGCTCAGCAGCAACAGCTCAAGGAGAAGAGCAGGAAGGCGAGATGTTTGCAGTCATCACATGGCTGATGCCTGGCTTCCCAGGAATAGGCTGGGCATCTGCTTGCCAATGGACTGTAGTGAGTAAATTCTCCCTTTTGGTTTGCTTGTATGTGCAGCTTTTGCTCCACCTATTAAAACTGATGTTTTCTCCATGATTTCTCTTTCTTGCTCTTTAACTCTGGGTATTAAATTAACAACACTCAATATATACTAAGTTACAAATAAACCATATCAGATTGCTGAAGGCTTACACAAGTAACTATCTGAAGGACGATGAGTAAAAATTAAGTACTGGCATGCAGGAGAACAGAACTCCTCGTGGTTAAATCTTATATAATGCTTCTATTACATGGCTTTAGAACAAAAAAGTATACTTGCTATGATGAAAATGGATGGTGGCATGAAGCTGAGACACATCAATACAGAGGAGGAACAGAATATTATCCAGGAAAAATTAGGTGGCTTTGAGGTTTGTAATTGAAATGGAATGAAGTGTAATAGGACAAGGGCAAGGGGCCATTAACATGAGTCCATGATACAGAATGAGAGTACATCAGCTAAAAATGATTAAAAGGGCTGGCTGTATTTATTGATCACAGGTTGACTATAAATCACCAGCACGATGCAGCTGTGAAAAAAGCAAATGAAATTTCAAGCTGCATCAGAAGCAGTGTTTTGATAGGAGCAGACAGCTATTGAAGATTTTTAACAAAACCACTGGTGTGGGAGAGACTTAATCTGAACTATGTCATCTGATGCCAATTACCCACATTAAAAACCAAACCAACTTGCACCAGAACAAATGGGGACACAAGCTCCAAGAATTACCAGGGATACAACCTTCCAATGTCATAGAAGAAACAGGAAGAAAACTGGCTTGCTTAGCCCAACCAAACCAGTTTGGAAATGTAGCAGGGTTATTCTTTAGAAGTACAGGCTTAGATAATTCCAGAGAAGGGAAAGAAAACAGAAGTCAGAACAGAAGCTCGCAATATGGTCATGAGTAAACTGAGCCTGAAAGTCTGGAGACAACTGCTAATAAACAGTGGTGAACTTGTCTCCCATTTCCAATTGGTCTACTAGGGCATGTCTAGGCACAGTCTGAAAATCCCTTGTGGTCTCCTGTGGCCCCTGGTGCCATAACTGTGCCAACAGCAGAGGGAGCATTAAACTCATTGCCCATGGTAAAGTGTGAGGAGTGATACCCATGTTCCTAGAATCCTTGGATGGGTAGGATGAGCTCATTAGCCTTCTGGCAGTCATCCTAGGAGAAGGACAACTCTGATTCCAAACCCGGGCAGATGGAGCTCGTTTAGCCCTGTAAGGCCTTCCATCTAAGAGGTTAAACCTCTGTCCTAAGGACTTCACTGCCAGCATCCAAGCTTGCTAGGCCCTGGCAGATGAACCTTAGGACTAAAGGGTGGGTCCAGCTCTGCACATGCTGTTTCTCACCTAAAAAAATCCATTGCACAGGCTCGAGGGTGCTATCTGCTATCCTCTTTTTATCAGCGCGCTTGGAAAAGGCGCTGATGAGGAGCATGGATGGAGCCCTCCCTGGATCTTCGTTCAGGAAGCCTAGCCACGATGACGACTAGGGCATGTCATAATCTGAAATGCTATTGTTCTTAATCTGAATCTATAGGATTACCTAGAAACACAAGATTTGTGCATGTGCCTAATATTTTCTGATTTAGTTCCTTTGCTACATTTCACCACTAAATCCTACTGTAGTTGTTCCAAAAACACGACCTAAGAGAAAGGATAATTTTAATTCACCATTGGACACAAGAGAAGTTCTTCATAACAAAGACAATCAGCTACTGGAATAATTTCCCCAGGGAAGTGGTGGATTCTCCAGCAGCGGGCACTTAAGATTCACCTGGACAGTGCTGGTTCATCTCTCTAGACCATGCTTTTGCCAAGCATCGTTGGACCAGATGATCCTTGAGGTCTCTTCCAACCTTGTATTCAGTCATTCTACGATTAAAATAAGTATGTAGAACTACCTTGTAAATTTAGCAGCATGCTTTTTTTGAAGAAGAGAGAGGATGAAGGAAGGGAAATTAGCAAGAGAAGCCACTTAGGCAAACTACTATTAATTGAAAATAACCATAAACTATCAGGAGCAATTTTGCTAATAAGCCAGACCAAGCAAGCACACTATTCCACCCCTGCAAAGATGTAGAGACCATTTATCTAGTTCCAGTTGCATGACAGGCAAGTTGCATGTTAGAAAAGTCTTAACACATTCAAACAAAATTCAGCAGAGCAAATTCCTCAGCTTCACTCTGTCCATGTCAATCTGATTAAACATTCCTATCTCTGACAAAATAGAGTCTGTATTTGACAGAGTTGATGCAAAAGATGAGAGCCTGAAGCATGTAATTAAGGTTAGCACTATGTATTTCCAACTCCTATTAGCAGTTTATAAGACAGCTGTTAGCACTAAGCAAATACTTACTTAAAGGAATCAGAAGGGAATAGCTAGAAAAGAAGTCCATGTGTGTTTCATACTGGACTCAGTAAGAACTAGATGATGATACTGCACCTGAGTATTTGCAAAGATACAAACCCTCCTCCTACACACACACACTCCAAAACCAACTTCTACCCCACGATGGTAGCAAAGGAGTAATTCACCTGCTGAAACCGAAATTTTGGGTTTGCACTAACCAGGAAAAATATGGTGCATTTGCTCTAGACCACTCCCATTCAGTTCAGTCTACAAAACCTATTAAATTTATAATCATTAGATAAAAAATAGCTGATACAGTGAGATCTTAAAGTGGGCAACAAATTGAGCAGTAATTTTGACCACTCAGTAGAAATTATGCATTAGACGTATTCTCAATACTCATTAATTCCAACTCAATGGACTGGTGGTAAAAGTGACATAAAAATAATAAAGCACATGAAACAGTCAGATTCTGATCTTTAATGCTGCTGAATTGCAAAGCAACATCATAATAATGTGTTGAAATTTGAATAGAGAAATGCCTACATTGTTTACCAGCTCCAAGAGGCATCAGAGCTTTAGTTATGCACAAATTAAAGTAAAAAAATAATACAACTACAATATTGCTGGATACCACCAATCCATGCAATTGCAAGAACATGCCACTACAAGAGAAAACCAAGGCCCCAGATCCTTTTTCCAACCTTCAGAAGAACAACATGCAATCTGTCCTTTTCCATAACACTCTCATATAACCAATGGTTTATGGCATGACATAAGATCTAAGAAGAGTTGCTGCCTGCTACCTGACAGCTAAACCTAACCTGTCATGATGCTCAAGAATTTCAGGTAGGCAAGGTTGATCATGTGGAATCAACTGGCTCCCAGTGGTCTCTGAACAGCATGCAATCTTGTATCACCAACATAGGACTTGAAGCTGAAATACAACATGACAATGTTTCCTCATTTTAAAGTTAGAAAGTAAACTCAGTTCTCAGGATGAATGCTTATTGTCAATACATTTCCATTTTTAACACTGACAGCTTTAAAAGTACTTTCTGGGCAGAACTTGGTAAGACACTAGAGAAAAATTGCACACATTTTTTGATTCAATTTGTCTCTTCAGTAAGCACTGTGATAAATTCACACTGAAAATATCACAGAAGAAAAAAAGTACAACTTTTCCCTGACAAATTAAATTTAGGAACCAAATGAAGCAACAGAACTGCACTAAGCTTCTGTCAGCTGTTAGTTGGGTGCTATAAACTGGATATGTAAATGTATGTCAACTGGTTTCTGTAACTGAGTTTGGGAGTAAATCAAGAGTCACATTATAACTTGACTTCTGATCAGGAGTGTGCAGCTGCAGCCCGTCTCCTTGTCTGCTTTCCCATGGTGTGGCTTACACTGCATGTCTCAGGGAAAGTGAACAGGATCCCTTTGGAATGGACTAGCACTGGAAAGTGAGCTCCTTGAACACTCCCTAATATATCCCATTGTGTAACTAGGAGTAGTCTCTGCAACTGGGACAGAGCTACCTCAGAGTATAACTCCCAGAACATACAATACTGTGTTCTGAAAGCCTACTGATTTGCTCTACAAATCCACTCCTATTGGACACTGCTGCTTGCTATTGTAAACAGACAAAAACAAAGGAGAGTAAAACCAGGCAGAAGCAAGACTTCAGGTCATAAAACATCACACAGTGAAATGATGCAGAAATGGAAACTTTTGTAATAGAGAATTTGTGAAGACCTCAGTGGATGTGTGTTTATTTCTAATAACTCTCCTAGGAACAGAAAGATACAATTATAATATACAAAATGCACTCAGGGCTTGGTCATTTGGCAAAACAATTATTTGGTACTGATTCTGAAGGAGAAGGGGTCCAAACCAGAGTTCAGTTAACCTCACTATAGAAGTCAGGTATACAGCAGGACTGAGCAAATATACAGTCTTGATTGATATTCTTGAAAGTACCTCTGAAAACAAAGCTTGAATTCTATTTTCATTGTGCAGTTAACTGCTCCAAAAACACTCCCTCAACTGAGAAAACCAGCTGTGAGGATTTTCTCTTCACAAAATAGTGAAAAACTTTGTTTTCTACTTTGACAGCCCAGCTTTTATTTTGGAAAACAGTAGCCTACATGCCTTTTGACTATTCAATACTTCAGTATGAAATAAGCAAACCTACATATGAACCATGTGCTGTAACTACAGTTGAGAAATGGCACTGAATCAGAATATATAAACACATTTCCTGAACAACAAAAAAAAGGAGATAGTTGAGCTATTTTATCAGGGCTGGGACAACTCCAAACACACAATGTTACAAACACAATGTTAAAGAAGTGAAATCAGCTTAAAATCTGGGTAGATCAAGGAGAATCTGACAGACTTATCCTCTTATTTCTTCCATTAAATCACCACTTTACAATCAACTAACCTTCCAAATGAGTTTCAGACTTTGTACCTAAAAGGTGATGATTTTTCTTCTTCCCCCCACACAGGATCCCAATTTCAATGATGAAAGACAAGTGTCTGCAGCTCAGACAGAGAGGCAACAATGCTTTGCCAAAAAGAGATGCTCAGGACAAGAGGATGAGATCAGTTTAAGAAAACCCGTCACTCTCCTCTCTTATCTACATTTATACTTGATAATCAAAGCTCAGATTTCTGACTGTTCCCTCAAATTCTTTTCATATTCGACTTGCAGTTATTCAGAGAAAATAGATGGCCCAGACTGATTTCTTTTCACCCGTGGTGGTTGCAGTGTGTCCATCAGTCATCACGCATCTGTTGCAGGGCAACACAAAAGCAGCACAACTTAGCCTCTTTTGAGGAAGCCATGAGGAGTAGAGATTTTATTTCACATGCAATTTCAATAAGCACTTAAGGTGTTAAATACACACAGAGTCTGAAATTCAGTAAGAAAAAGAGCTCCCTTAGGTCACTAGATGTTTCATGCAGCTATTGTTCTTACTGTTGTGTAATCCTGAGTATCACAATGTTGACAGGAAGAGCGAAAGAAAAAAAATCACTGCAATCTGAGAATATACTTGGAGTCTACTACACAAAGATGACAGCTAGAGTGACTAATATTTATCTTTCTTACAGTTCCTTTCTGGAGTACACATGAGGTTTGTTTTTCACTCAAACTAATTAATTTGTAGTTACTGACTGTTGCACAGATGCGAAAAAGATAATGATCTTTACATCTCCCTTTTCTTCCCATCAGTTTCAGTTGCCATTTTCTGCCATCTAGAGTTGCATTGTCCTGTACTACGCAGAAGAACTAAATCTCAGTGTAAAAATATGCCAAATTACTCAGCTAAAACTGTCCTTGCGCTTTTTTTTCCCTGCTATAATCATGAAAATGGAGGGAAAATACAAACACCTAGGGCTATTCCTCTAGCCAAATCAAAGCCCTTAGTATGCAAACACATCCTTAGGCAAATCACAGCACAAACAACTCAAAGACAGGGATCCTCTAAAGAGGAAGTAAAAAAGGATTCTAGTGAATTTAAAAATCCAGAGTTTTTTATTCAAAACAGCTCAGTCATTTTGCATTCTCCTCAATGTTTTGAAGCTGATATTAAGCATACACTGTAAATGGGCCTGGAGACATTTTTATATTAGCTTGCTAAAGAAACAGATGTAAATCTGACAAAAATCAAGGCAGGGAAGAATGGGCCTGGAGAAGGTTAGAATAACCTGCTAAAGAAAGTGAGAGAAAGCATCCAATCTATCAAACTATCAGCAGGGAGACTGTCAGCATCCTGAAAAACCAAAAAGAAAAAATTCAATGCTTAAGACTTCTGAATAGCTTTTCAATGCTACTGGAGTATTTTTAGGCTTAAATATAATGGGAACAGATAAATCACCTCCTGTTTCATGCTGTTGCCTGTATGTGGGCTAGGAAAGCATGACCCAGGGCCAAGAATTGCAGACTTTGTCATCCCTCCATACTGCAGGGTTTTCACATCCTCCTAGGGACCTTCTACTCAATTCACACTGAGATGAATTAGTGCTACTGCAGGACAGACTGTTGTTCAAAGGAAATGGTGATATTTCTAAGGACAAACAAGGCCAAATTAAGGCAGGAAGATTATGCTGTCTAGGTTCTTGATTTCTTAGAGCTGTTTGCTTAGTTTGGTTTCCTTTCAGTAACAGAGATTCAGACATACATTCAGAGAAACCACCTCAGCTTTCTGTGTCCACACATTCTGCAAAAAGGTTTGATACTTCACATCCTCCTACTGTTTCCTGCCCCAGTGACCAAACCAATGAATCTCTGGTACTCCACAGCACTCAGCAGACTTGCACTGCAAGCTCATGGATAGAAGAAAGATAGGGGACGAAGCAGACACCACCTTCTTCTCTTACTGTGCCAAGTAGGTAATTCCAAGACTATTACTTCTAAAACAAAGGATGATTTTATGATTCAATATTTTGCTTATGAAAAATGCCAAGTTCTGGTCTTATTAGCCATGAGGTAAAATTAAAATAATATCAATGATTAAAGTAGAATTTTCTGGATTAAAACCAGCCTAAGATTATAATTTGTACCAATTGTCTTAATCAGTGGATTGCACACCATGTGCAATTAGCTACTCAACTGCAGTTACCAACTTCTTGAATTATCAGAAGCATTCTATGAAGAATCTGATTATGAACTACTGTTTCAAAACAGCAGCAATGTTATCTATGAATCATGCTGTGATTTACTTTTGCACAAAATGCAGCTTTATTGTTCCCCTTCCTATAAAACTAATAATAAGTTTGGTGGCAATCAGTTCATGTTGCTGAACTATGAAGATGCAAACAAAACAGAGGCTAAAATTGCTACATGCCTAGAATAGAGGTAGAGCAAGTAAACTAGACCATCTCACTTTCTGCCTCAAAATTCAAAGCATTATTAAGCAAACAGCAAATACATTTTTATAACCTATTTCAATTTTCCCAGAGAAAGTTATTATCTTAGAAGCTCACTGTTCCACCAACAGTAATAACACAACTTGCCTGGTAGATAAAGCTGAAGAGATGCAAGCTAACAAATTTTCTGCAGATGAAAATCTGAACAAGTAACAACTAAATACTGTTCCACACCAGCAGACAAGGTTTTCTTTCCATTTTTATTTGCTTTCATCATCAGTTTCTATAACCTGTAGGGTACATGTCTTTTGGTAAAAATTTAGCACCACAAACTCGCCCCCAAAATTAGATGGCAACAATACCACCAGTATTACAATGATTAAATAATCTGACTCTGAAATAATACTATTCTTATGACAGTCAGGATAAATCGCAGAGTTTTAAGTCAGTAGAAAACAGAGAACTACTATATATTTTTAGATATAAAAAACCTCAAGTTGGATACATCTACTTCCTCTAACTTGCCAGACTATTTAAAACATGTATTACCGATAGACAACCACAGTAACCTGATGAAGGTCCAGTAAGAATTTTTACCATTGTTCCAATTACACTAAATATAATATGCCTGGGTGCCAAATGCAGTTCAGCAGCTCCAAGACCTATGCCATCCACTCTGTGGTTTTGGCAGGTAAACTGCTGAAGGACTCTACCTGTCACTTAAGCTCATTCCTGGGGAGCACTATAATAAGTAACATTAGGAATCCTGATAACACACCCTGATCACACAGATTTCATTTAGACAACTACCACAACTTGAGTGCCACAAGAGAACAGCCAGAGCATGATGTTGTGGGTCCTGCATTTTGGTCACAACAACCCCCAGCAGCACTACAACTACTTGGGGGAAGTTACAAGGACCTGGAGATGTTGATTGACAGGCAGCTGAACACAAACCAACAGTGTGTCCAAGGTGGCCAACAACATCCTGGCTTGTATAATGTGGCCAGTAGGAACAGGGAGGTGATCTTGCCCCTGTACTTGGCGCTGGTGAGGCTACACCTTGAATACTGTGTGCAGTTTTGGGCGCTGCAGTATAGGAAGGACACTGAGGTGCTGGAGAGGGTGCAGAGGCCAACTCTGATCAGGGGTCTGGAGAACAGGCCTCATGAGGAGAGGCTCAGGGAGCTAAGGCTGTTTAGCCTGGAGAAAGCTTAAGGGAGACCTTATCCCTCTCTTCAGCTATCTGAAAGGATTGCAAAGGAGCAGGTGTTGGCATCTTCTCCCTTGTGACTAACAATAGGACCAGAGGGAATGGGTGCAAGTGGTACCAGGGCAGGCTTAGGTTAGATATTAGGAAAAATTTCTTCACAGAAAGAGTGGTGCAGTGTTGGCAGAGGCTGCCCAGGGAGCTGGTGGAATCACCATCACTGGAGGTTTTCAAGAAACAGGTAGATATAGCACTTTGGGGGATGGTTTTGGGATAGCAGTAGTGTAAGGCTATCGGTTGGACTTGATGATCTTGAAGGTCTTTCCAGCCATGATGATTCTATGATTGATCAGCAGAGAAACAATGCAACAAGCTTTTCCATTTCTAAGCTTATATTCAAGCACATTTCACAGATGATGGGAATTTTTCCATCACCTTCAATGAGACCACAGTTTACTCCATCTGAAACAAACTTGCTTTTACAGATCCATTTTGATTACAGGTCTAGATTTACAAAGTCATTAAATAAAGGAAAAGCTAAAGCCATATTGAAGCCATAGTAGAAATGCTAAGAGAAAAAACAAGAAAGCCCTGGCCCTAGCAATAGGAGTTACAGACACTCTGGCAGGGTGCAGTCATATACCTTGGGGCCCCCAAAATGACCAAACCCTTTAGGACCCTAGTAACAAACCTTCTGGACACCAAGTGATAAGGAGTAAACAAGGCTACTGCATAACAAGCATGACTTGACAAAAAGGGAATTTTGCTATACTTGGAATGAAACTTCACTTAGTAAACATAACTTCACAAGCAGGGATCCCTGTACTATCAAGAGGAGATATCTAGGCATTGTTGCTTTCTGCTTCTATATCTCACACTTACATGCAAGGGAATGCTGCATCCTTAGATAAGACTTTGTAACTAGATAACAAAAGGTATAACTACTCTAACACCTCCAGTTTGGTGAACATATACAAAGCAGGGTGCTAACCCCTGCATGTTCCTTGGCACCATGGGCCCATGGTGCCCAAATAAAGCGTGCTTTTGCTTTACAGTTCGGCTGTGAGGTTGATTCCTTTGAATAAGTCAAAAGAAAAGAATGTGATTTTAAAGCTCTACATCTACAGTCAAACTCATGAATTGTCAAACCCTGTCACTGCTAGGGTACTCTACTCAACCACAAATTCACCTCACTTGTGAACACACTTAATGCAGTTTCTAAATGACTGCCTTTTCCCTCCGTCCCTCCCAGAAACCCCACACCATGAAATACTTGTAATAATAGTTATTAGTGATCAGCTGGTCAATGTTTGCTGCAAACTTAAAACTTATAATGAACCTGTGAAATCTGTTCATTTGTCTTGAACTTTCTATGAGACTTTTCAGAACAGAGGACTGCTTCACAAAAGTTAATCTTTAAAATGGGCAAAAAAATGAAAGATGATATCACTCCATTTTACAGATAGTTGACTGAGGCATAGACAGACTAGCGAAAAATTCCTATTAATTTTCACATCCAACTTGATAACTCTAGCAAATGATTTTTCTCAAGGTGATTGCTATTTGATGCTTCATCCCTTCAAACCAGCATTCCCATTGGCTTCAGTTATGTGCTCAGCATTTCTGCAAGCTATTTGGACAGAAATTTCAAGCTGTTACTATGAAAAACGAGAAGTGCATTTATTAACTGTTTGGAAGAAGTATGGCTTGAATAATCACATAGAATTATAAGGGAGCATAAAGGCAAGAAGAAAATCTTTAGGGTAGTAATTAGATTCAGTACTAATCTACCATCCCATCCACTCCATAATGACTTTCAAAAAAAGAGTCATTTGACAACAAACCCCTCTTACTCTATCACAATGACAGTAGCTCCACTTTGTGGAGGAGTGCCTTAGAATTGTTCAGAACAACAGAAATAAGAAAACACAACACCCCACCATAAAATGCCAAACCCAAAAAGAATCTCACATTTCAAGTTCGCAAGATTTTCTACCCAATTCAAGTTCAAGGTTTATCTACTGACAATATAGCAAGAGGGCTCTCCAAATCAAAGACTGCCTATGATGGAGGCTTGCTGACAACAGCAGAACAGTACATCTCTGAAGTCCCACAGTCCATTGAGAGCTCAGAAAGTGAACTTTAAGATACAAATCCTGTGTGCATTTCACCACAATCCACCCTCCCCTTTCTACTCCTGATTTATCTGAATCCACCACACAGGCTCCCTCAGCAGGCAGTCTGCACAGCCTCAGCTAGCTGCTTTCTAAGCCAGCTGTCTGTCAAACAGCTGCCCCTTATCTTTAACTTTAGTCCTAGCTACCTTATCACCAGCTTTAGTCCCAAAACTGCTCTTCACCAATTCTGCTTCACTGAAATAGTCTGGCTCTCCAAATCATCTTCTCTAGCCAGCCTCAGTTTCCCTCCTACATTTGCTCCACACTTCTGCTCCTGAACAACTCCTTCCCCCCCACCCCAAACTTCCTGTCCCTTTCGTATTTAATCAACTGGAATGCAGCTGTAGGCACAACCCCATACAGTATCTGAGTAGTACTGAAAACGTTCTAATACACTCAAAGGGAATCAAGTATTCACAGAAAGAGTTACTACTGCTCACCTTTATTAATCTATGCTCTTTTTCATATACCTTATTTTAGGATAGTTGAGACCAAAATAGGTATTTTCCCCCTTTGATTATCCCTGTGGGCCACTGCACTTAGCTTTCTGTTCTTCAAGAAGGCAATTCATAACTCTCATGCTCCAAAGGCATATAGGCAGAACTAATGCTAAATATTTCGTATAAGTGCTTTATAAATGATCATAAGGGAACTTAATCATGACTTCACCTTTGTGGCAAATGTTTCAGTGCTTACTTTACTCAAATCAGTTACGTAGACTTTAATCAGCTTTCTCTAAATTTTTGAAGGCCTTCCTGAATTACAGCTCCTAGCTAAGAAATTTCAAAAACAAATAAGATGTGCAGTAGACATTCAGAATATTGACTCCTTTAAAATCTGAGGGGAAAAAACCACCTCTTTGAAAAAGTGTTTGACACTTGTGATTTATGTTAGTTCTCCCTATCTGTAATTTGTAAGGAGTCTGCATTAAAGGATTACTGGAGCACATAAATGGAGCATGAGTTAATTAGGTTGTTTTTTGTTTTATAAAATATTCTATTCAAAGAAGCTCACATTTACCTGCTTAAACACCACTAGATAAAGGAAAAAAAGGCTGTCAAAGGAAAAGACAACAATAAATGAAAAAAGTGAGAAAACATGTTCTGAAAGAAAACAGCAGGAAATTTCTGAGCATTGACAACAGCTACATGCATGAGAGAACTGAATCTCTTTTAATGGCCAAGAAAGGGACCATAAGCAAGACACATTATGAGAATGCCATTAACAATACACAGGCAATGAGCACACTGAACTTAGTTAATGTACTTCCTCTTAGGCTGGGAATGTCGCTGTGTCATGCTGTCTCCTCACCTCCTCTCACTTCACCCCTGCCAGGATTACTAAAGTACTCAGCACCAGCAGTAACGGTGCATTCTGTATTCTTTAACAGCACACCACCTCTCATGTAACAGTAACACTGAAAAAGGTAAGTGACCAAGTAACATTTCTCAACAAGTCAAGATGAAAAAAATCCTCACTGTAGTCCATTTCCTGCTCTAAGCTTCTACGCAGGGTAAAATTAATCACAACAAAGAGATCTACAGACTAACCCAAACACTATGGGCTCTCACCTGGCAAAGAGTCTGCATTTACAGCAAGGAAGGTGTGTTTTCCTTCAGCCTTGTGCTGTGACAGTAATCAGTGCCCCCATCAACCCTCTGCTGCACTTCTCTCACTACAATGAAAGGCAACCATCAGCAGAGACTGCAGGCAATGGATGGCCCTTTGCACAGATTTACCATTTTCTACTCAGCACATTGATTGTATACTTTATTTCCCAAAGAAATCTGGAACAAAAAGAAATGTGCTAAGAAATAAAGGAGAAAGAAATGACTGAAGTATAGATTTTTTTCCAGGATTCTCAGGAGAGAACAAAAACCCCAAAGAAACAAAGAAAACATTCTGCAACTTGTTAAACCAGAGGAATTCTCTTCTTTAAATTACCCTAATGATTTCCACACACAATTTATTGAGCAGGCAGCTCAAGTAGATGGATGGATATTTAAGAAAAGATGCATAGTGATCAATTGAAATGACAACCACATTTAACATTATCAAGAATTACCTGAAAAACCATTTACCACAGTCACCTTTTGCATCTGGCTGTCTAATGGTGCTTTTAATGAAAAAGACAAGCATAACTTAACTAATTACTTAGAGATATTGAAATCCATCATGTCAGTGACTTCTTAGCACACATTTTCTTGGACCTTCAGCTTTTTTCCTTTAAAGTGGAAAAAATTAGAATTAGGCAGCTTCCGAAGTTATGAAATATGAGGTCATACTGTGACAAATTATACCACTCAAAAAGGAAAGTAATTCTAATTAAAAATCCATTTTATTTCGAAAAGCAACTTCCCATCATGTAAAAAGTAGAGGTTCCAGTGAGCACTGTTTTGGTTAGTTGAGTAAGGAGGAGTTAGTCAGCGCATTGGTTAGGTTGAACCATAAAATGAATGCTCCTGTTCCTGTACTGTCATTGCTTTAATTGAAACACGAGAAAGGGAGTTGACATTTTCATTTCTTCTCCCCAATATCCTCTTGATGTAGTAAAATAAAAACTGACTACATCTGAGCAAAGGATCAGATTTTAAGTACAGTTAGATGATACCTCACTTAACAGCTAAATGAACTTGAAGATGTCACGAACACATGACATCTTATGTAATAGGATGTAGACTTAAGATTTTGGTATAAAGGGAATTAATCCAAAAACATTCATTAAGTACTGCCATGAAGCAGAAAAACAATGTATGTACTATCAATATCAGCTAAGGTAAAAATTTGAAATCCAAATTAACAAAAGCTACCACAATACACATTCTCAGTATTAAAGTTAGCTTTCAGCAAAACAGATTCCTTAGTCCTTTCTCCTACTCTTTCTATCCTCAAAGTCACCCTACCAGACTGTAAACACTCTACAGGGAAAGAGTGGATGAATAAGTGCATGTAAACGACTCTTGCGTTGCAGAACAGGAAAAAGCAACCGAAGTTTCTTTGCCACTAGCATTGTGGCTTTGATTTGAGATTTGTTTTCCACACCACCTGCACCCTCCATTTAATGGCAGGTTAACTACCCGTGCTTCTGTTTCAATGAAGTATTCAGTCACACAGTACATCAGTGTCTTCATGCTTAACACAATGGAAAGGGAGAAAGCTTCCATCAAAGCAGCTCATCAATCTCAAAACAGAGAAGCAGGTACATGCAGCAGAGGCTATTCATGTTATTCCTTTTTGTGTTCCCACATATGTATTTCCTTACAAATTATTTATGTGAGCACTTTCTTTTCTCCATGTGGTACATTGAAGTCAGCAGCTTATGCAGTATACTTTTGTGTTCCCTGTGTCAATCTCACAAACGAGTGCTGTCTTTGATAGAGTCCCGCTACACAATTTCCTCCTGTCCTCATACACACCCTGCAAAGCTCAACACATCCCAAAATAAAAGAATGGCACAGGGCACAATACTGCACAATGCACGGCTCAGCACAGTGCTAAGTAGGATACAATAAACCCTTGGAAATCCTAAAAGCTTAGCTAGGGAGTGACAACAGCACTGTAATGTGCCTAAACAGGTATCAATCAAGCATTACTTAAAGCAAATACTATGAATCTTGGTTAAAATGGACTTCTTACTTCAGATTAAGCACATCTCTTTTCAGCAGCTAACTATATTTAAGTAAAATCAGCTAGAAAATTTCCTTGTCCCATTCCTCACTATGTATGGCAACTCACTAAATACTAGAGGAAAAAACCCAAACAACCATATGTTGGAAAGAAGGATCAGTAGATGGCACTGACCATTTGTCATGTCTAGGAGTGACAGAAGGAAGCCACAGCTTTGGTAAAAAGGAACAAACACTGCCTGTCTACAGAGACATTCTCACATGCTAACTACTACAGATTTGAACAGAAATCAATGAATAGCAGTTACAAACAGTGCTGATCATCAGCTATAATCAAGCTGGCCTGATTTAAGTGGGCTGAAATTTTAATTTTCTGAACCACAAAATTCTGTAAAAGGGGAATGATGAACTGCATCCTCTTGTGGAAGAAAATTAATACCCCAAATTACAATCCTTTTGTATATTGTTCATTCACATTCAACAAATTTTTATAACTCTCCCAATAACTGACTTGAAAAAAGCAGGATACAAAAAATAAACCATATCATCTTGCTAAACAAATTAAGTCTAAACATTTTAATTCTAGTATCTAAGCCACCAGTTTTATTCATCCTTTAACTCCCTAGCTGTAATTATGCTTTGCATCACCTTCAAAGAATATTAGCTTTTTTATTCCATTAATGCGTTCATTACTTCCATCATCAAGCACAAAAATGGTTTAATAAGATAAAACCTTTCCTCCATATTATTTAAATACATCCACACCAAAAGCCATCTTTGACATTCCTCTCTACAGTAATGTCTCAACAGTACCTTTATTAAATGATAAATGGCAGCTTTGAGTATCATGGAGTTGAACAATATCTTTTACACTACCATTTAGTTTTTAAACAAAATCCTACAGTTCTAGATGTGCTGAAAAACTGAAGTTTAATACTTAAAATGCACTAGATAGTGCATCTCCTTCTCAAACTGACTCCAGAGGTCTGGAAAACAAGATAAAGTCCACATCTAAGCCATCATGCAGAGATCTAGAGCAGTAATATGCACGTCTATTGTAAAATGAAAGCAGTAGGAAGCACAGTAACTGCAACTAGCTCATGGAAAGCCAGAACAGATTAGACCAGGTTCAGTGGCACACAAATGCAACCTTTTACATCCCAGGTGATCAGTATTGCTTTGTACTAGCAGTTATGGTCAGTATGGAGTCAAAGATCTTCACAGCATCTCCACTGCAAAATAACTTCTTCACTGCCTGCATTTAATTTCCCTACTGTGCAATATTTTGCCAAGCAGAAGAACATTCTCTTCAGCTAGGATCTCAATTAATCAATTCCCCCCCTCTCTAGTCACCAGAGAGATGTGTTTTTAACTCAGCTTGCTGGCCAGACTGCAGAAATGTGATCACATTATTAAGCATGCATGTTTAATTTCAGAAGCCTGTATTCTCCTAAGCCCATAAGACAATACAACCTTGAACTCAGTGAATTGGTGCATGTGCTTTATCTTGAAAAACAAGTTAAAACTCATTATTTACAAAGTATTTGCCTTCCTTTTCACCCAATTCATTCTTTCACTGATGCTTCTTTTGTACTGCATTTTTTATTTACAAACGTAAAGGTATGTTCTTTAAATAATGAGTACTCATGTCATTCCCTACCAAACTGTTTCAGGTAGGCATGATCAAAAGGGCTTCTCAAGAGGTACTGTTTCAGAAGTTCAGGCAATTTGTCTGATTTTATCTTCCACATTTGTTTCCTTCTCAAATGCCCTCTAATGGTTTCTTATTGTTAACTTACTCAGTAAAAACATTTGAACCAATCTCTCAGATCCGACTTATTATACCCTCATTCTACATCACTTTGCAAGTGAGCTTCTTGCTATTAATGGGAGAACTTGAACTCCTACTGAATAGAAACTATGACAGAGCTGGCAAGAAACAGAACAGTACAATTAGTCTTCAGAGAGGCTACAATGAATTTCACAGCACTTGGAGCTGTAAAATATAGTTAAAAATCAAATACACACATCAGAAGACCAGCCTTTTCAACCTAACCCAAGACTAGTAAGTAAATTGTTACTGAACAGTTATTGAATACCACAAACTAGAAGATGCTTTCTAGTTAAGTTGACTCAGACAGCAACATGCCTTAGTCACAATTAATAGTAACCAAGCACGGCTCACAGCAGCGATTGCTTTTGATGGTGTACATTGATGCTGGTCTTGCCTGGCAGCCAGCAACACTGCCTGGAGCACTGCAAAGTGCCCACCACTGGAAAATGTACGCTCTGATCAGGCAGTGTGTCCATCACTGCTGGCCACCAGCAGCAGGCACTCAGGTGATGCACAAGCACTGCCTGATGGAGCCAGCAGACCCTGCCCTGCCATGTCACCACACTCCAACCTATGAACTGGGCAGATTCTCACCAAGGACAAGCAGAATCAGGCTGAAAGCTTGCTTCACTTTTTCCTGCAGTACAGCACTGTTACAACTGCCCAAATGCTGCCTGGAACTTTAGCAGTTCCTTCTGCAGGCCTTCCCAGGTAAATTTTCTGCATACCTCAAACTTCGGCCTCAATATGCACCAAAACTGGCATTTATTCACATCTCAAATTTATACTACGTAAGACAGACCTTTGACACAGCATAGTTTTGGTACATCTGTACCAATTATACTGCATCAAATCAGGGTTTTTTTTCCCCCTTTGACACCATCATCAGAAAAGGTTTAAACCCTGTAACATCCTCTGGAAGGCATTAAGACCATTAGTTGCCAATTTCATTACTACTGTTTTTATCAAGTCTTATTACAATTATCTCAATTAATAAAACACATTGGTCCACTAAACCTTAATTAACACAAGACTGAACTGATTACAATCAGAGTGCAATGGTAATAAATATGTTCATTAGTTTCCTGAGGAGACCATTAAGGACTTGAAAAAATAGTTGTTTTCAATCAAGAAATCCAGAAGACTTTCACATCTATATATTTACAGATATATTGATCCATTCAAAAAATGATCCCAACTGCCTCCGAGAAGGTCACCTTAGGGACTGATTTCCAAGGTATTTTCAGATTTTGAACACATCTCTTCTTCCTAAAATCTTGTCTGTTCCTTCTAGTAGGCATTTTCTCACTTCACCACAAGAGTCTGAAAAAATGGTACTGTACGTATCTTGCTGCAGAAAATTAACTCTTCTTGGTCTTCATTTTCATCTAATAAACTCTCTCCTGCTCAGTGTTTTTTCTGTTAATTCAGTTGTAAACAGTATCTAAAACATGAAAGTGCCCTTGTATGAGACATCAACTTGCCATTTTAAGCAGCCTTTCATAAAGAAAGCCCTCATCTAGCAAAGCAACCAGTCATTCATCTTGCCAATCAGTGTCACTTCTGAACAAATCAGACTTAACATTTTCATAATCACACTCCCACTATGTTTTCTCAAGGCTAAGAATTTATTAAATTGTATCAACATTTTCATCCATGCTCCAACTAAAATAATTCAATGGTGCACTGTCACAATTTCTATCAAAATTGGATGAAATTTCATATTCAAGTGCTGAAAATGGAATCTGTGCTGATACATCATTGAACATATTTTATGCTTATGTCTCCACCTTATGAAATATAATCTTAGCATTTATGTTTACATGGTTTTGGCATATCACTAGCTACAGCAGTTACATCTATAGCAAGCTCGCCCTTCAAAGACCTCTCAGGAGAGAGGTTTGACCTCCTAGTAAAAAAGAGTCTCAATTGAGAAAAGTTAGCACTAAACAAAGACAAATTGTTTGAATGTAGGGTATTTTTATCCTGTACTACATTCTTTTCCATTGCAAAATTCCCTCTAAATTAAAACCGTCAGGCTTTACAGAAGACAATCCTGTCCTCTCATGAAGACCATGCAAGTTCTGTTGCTGATTCCAATATAACAACCAATATGCAGTTCCTTTGGATAGATAAACACTGTATTATTCATAAGCTTTGAGATGCATGAAGTTTTGTTTTATCTGCAGTAACAGAACTATTGAAAAATACTCTTTTGTCTATAGTTCTTGGTCTACACCTCTTCAATTCACATCAAAGATCTTTTATGCCTTATGTCTGAAAATACTGCACACTTTGGAAAATTATACAGCAGAACAGTAACCATAACACCAACAACAACATCTAAATGGGATGATCAAAAATTAGTTCACCAAGTTACATTTCCTAGCCACGTTTAATATTTTTGGCTGTGAAGTCTTAACACTGATAGATATTTTATTAACACGCTTTAAATAGTAAGCAAGAAAATGAATTATTTAAACTTGACTGTAAAATGATCACAAATTTCTTTCATCTTTGAAGCTTTCAAACATGAGGCAGAAGCACAATCAGATTTAGGCAACCTCAACACTTCAAATTGTATTCTTAGGAACAAATGTGTCTTTGGAAGAGGATTACATTTACATGTAAAATCAATTATTTCAGCAAGTAAGATCCATTACGTATTCTCTCTTTAAGGAACTGCATATTATTGGATTAAATTTGTTATTCACCAGTATGTGTAGAACATCAGATGCCTGCAGTTGTGAAATGCTTCTCTTACTTTCAGGGCAACTACTCTTTTCCCTTAGCAAATCTGAAACGTGTATAAAAGTTTCTACTTAACTATTTGCTATACAGGCAGTGATAGTAATGAGTTTAAAAACTTCAACAGACAGCAAGAATTTATCCCAGCCTTCTGCCTAAAAGCAGTTAGTGGACAGTAACGGTTTGAAATGCAAGACAATTTTTCAAATATTGAAGCTTCTCTTCCATTGAAGGAAATAACCAAAACCAAAAGCAGCAGCAGCAGGACCTTATTCACAGCAGATTCTGACTGCAGATACTCCCTGGCACAGAGACTTGGAGTGTGAGGAAATTGTATAGGAGTAGTCATTGGATTCCCAGTAGATATTTTTGTGCCTTCACCTAAGTGGACTAGAAGAGAATAGCAGGAATCCTCTTCCATTCTGTTCACTTAGTGTCAAAGTGAAAATTCCCATTAAACACAAAAGCCCTAGAGTTCCCTTAAACCTAATATTCGGACTTAAAATGGATTTAGCAGCAGGCACAGTCTTCAGAGGAAATGAAGGACCAGAAAAAAGAATTGAAATATTTTCTATAGGATCAACATAATTTAAGTGCAGTAGAGCTTTTACATAGGATAACTTCATTTTAGGATGAATTCACCCCTAACATGGAAGTGATGCATCTTTGTTTGACAGTAGATAGAATGGCTGCTATGGTTGAGACCAAAGATCAACAGACATAGCCCAATATCCTGTCTCAACAGCAAATTGAAAGTGATGTTTATAGGATAAGGACAAAACAGGTGGATACAAGGCAGTTTTTCTCCGCCCTAGCTTTTAGCAGTCAGCAGTTTAAAACCTATTCTAGCAAACTAAGAACTTACATTACCAAATTCGTGGCTCTTGGATGTGTTGCTCACCATAATACTTACATGTAGGAAAACAGATTCTTACTCAGAATTAAGACTATTTTCCTAATGGGGTCCTGTTTGACTAGGTTGTTATAAATATGAAAAAGGAAATCTAAAAATAGATGAACAGGGCATTTAGAAGAGTAGGCAGGACAAAAGGTTGAAAAAACAAAACTACTGACAGAAAAAGCACTGAAAAGCATCCTACTTTTCTAATTTTGTTATAAGTTTAAATGCTCAAAGAGTAGCCAAGACAACAATTTCTATCAAAAAGTACACATCAAAGTCCTTTCCTTTAGCTTATGCTTTCTGATTTCTGTATTTCATCCCTATCACAGAGTCTAATTGTACAATTAGCCCTTGTAAGACACAGGCTATTACATAATCTCAGGTGTAACACAGACATAATCATTAACATTTCTATCTGTCCTGAATAACATTTCTTATCAGCAATTATTTCCAGGGCCTGTAGCCAAATGAAGAGAAATAATGTGAAGGCAGGCAGGCAGAAATCATAAAGCGTGGGTCTCCTACACGCAGTGTTTTACACTACTACTTAAATACACCCTTGTTTTGGAAGCCCCTATTAATATTTTTCTTCACATTTATCTAGCAGCCTGCCCTTGGGAAATTGCTCATCAGAGCAAGATGGCAAAAGTACCACTGTTAGAGCAGAAAGTGACACTTCTTTCAAGGGTTATGTTATACAAAACATGTCTTGCTGATGAGCAGCCGAAGCACAAGGCTTGACAACTGACTATCAGCACAATAGACTGTAAATGTGATTGCAAGGGTTGGTTCTGCAGTAGTTTAAGAGGGCCAGTACCTTCAATCACTGATGGATAGTTGTGTGCGTACTTTTATCATCTGGTTTAGTTTCACAGGCTGGATTTTATTGCCGACACCTTCTGTCACTACAGTGCATCACTGCCAATCTAAACCACTGATCCGGCAGTTGGCATCCGAATCCTGCTGCAATGCAACTGGTCAAGTGTCCCTTGTTCAGTTCTTTCAGGCTGAAGAAAGCAGGCCATGATGGAAGGCAGCTATAGAAATGAACATCTGTAGTGCCAATTTTTTCCAGCCAAACCCATTATAACAAACTTTAAAAGTATTAAACCAAATGCAATAAAGACTGGGAATGTCAGTCTGGTATCTCTAATCTATCAGACTGCTTAGAATGGTGAACTACTGTATTTCAGTTTCAATACACGGGTTTTTTCCCCACAAGAGATCATGGGTTCCGATAAGTGAAACAGTTCAAAGCAGTTCATTAATTACTTTAAAAATATTCATTAAATTACATATGCAGACTCCAAGCCCATGAAGACTGACAAACTGTTAATTCTTAAGAATGGAAACTGCAAGCTGTCTTATTGATTACAGAAAGAAAAAAACACATGGTTAAAGGCAATTTTAGGCTGGTATCATACCTCCTGCTTCTGGGTGATGTAGGACAACATAACTAATGTAAGGCCACAGTCTCCACAGAGAAAAATCAGTGTTAAGCATTGAAGGATTTCCAAATGTATATAAATATTTCGCAACAGTTCTAAAGCTGTTTTCTATCTGGTCAAAATACATATAGACATATGCATGTGTCTTTTCTTAATGGAGTGAAAAAGGCCCTGGTGATGTTGGTCAACAGCAACTAAAGATAAGCCAGCAGTATGCTCAGGTGGCCAAGAAGGCCAACATCATGGCAGTACTGGGTGAATGGATGGACTCTATGATCTTAAAGGTCTTTTCCAACTTATAAAATTCTATGATTCAATAAATAACCTACTATTAGCATATACTACAAAGTAAGTGGAAACTGTAGTTAGATCCACTCTGAGTTATGTATTAGTAACAATGGTGTTACTAAGGAGCGCAAAGTCCGAAGTCCAAACTGTAACAACATTCAGAAAGCTCTGATCTAAGCTGAGTAATCAAATCTCATTGACATATTTTTTTGCCCAGTGTTTATCAGGTAGATAACAAACAGGATAAAGACTTCCTCAATATTTATGAGGCAGTAAGAAAAAGGAACTGTGGTCTGAGAGAATGTATCACGTCTTCAAAAAGAACTTAACGTTCCTTGATTTCAGCAGAAGAAATGTGACAAGGCTGACAAGGAAGGAAAGGAAGTGGGCAGGAAATCTTGATTCACAGCTCTGTCAATTCATCCTCAAAAACCTTGTTCTGTAGCTGAATAAGTGACAGTTCTGGATATTTTAAATAAACACCCCCACAAAAACTACTTTCCTCCCCTACAGTAAAATCATTCTAATCAAGCTCCAGCAAGTCTAGAAGCAGGTGTACATTTTTTTTGTCCTCACAGCAGTCACCCAGGCTGCAGTATTGGGAGATCACACTGCTAGAGAGCAATGGGTATCCTTCACTGTGGCCGTCACTGTCCTGCATTTAGGCAACAAAGACAAGATGCAGCAGAGAACATAGATGCTTACGTCTCAGAAAGAGAACTTTCTACTCCAAGCTGAATGACAGTCTCTGTTGACTGCTACTCATTTTTTGCAGGTTGGCAAGAGAATAGGATGCAGCTGTGATCCTGCTCCCTTTTTCCTGGCAAATGAATAAGTATCATCATAAGAGTTTTTCAAATTGTAAAGGGAAAGGTTAGATTCTTGGTGTTCTCAGCACTTTCCTAGGACATGCAAGTAATTAGTATCAAGGCTAGAATTGCATACAAGCAAGCCATTAATCATACAGTTCTGATACTCTTACAATTAATACCATCTTTCTGAACTAGTCCCCTCTGACTTTATTTGGACTAACTCTTAGCAAGCTATCATGCCAAAACTCAGACTTCACTGCCCAGAACACTGGTCTAATACATGTGCAATAAAAATATTAAATAAAAGAGCACTAGAAAAGAGGAAAGATGTATTTGTTATTACTTGGAAACACCATCTAAAGAAAAATAAATGTGTTTAATGTGTCGATAAACAATACCTCTAGCTTATAAAGTTCTGAAAAATTTTTTGAAATGGGGATTCTGACCTATAAAATTCTCCATTGATATGTCACACCCTCTACAACCTGTATAGTTCATCCCCTTAACTGTCTAATCGTATCATTTTCCTAAGTTCTCCATGTACAAACATATTTACCATTTCTATTCCCTAATTTAGTCAGAAAAAGGCTTTCTTGAACTTTGCATAGATGATACAAAAATCTATTATTTTCTCTTACCATGAAAATGCTATTTTCCCCAATCTCTCCTCTATGATCCACTATAATATACTGCAACAATTCAAGACAAAAAACATAATCTAGGATGGAATAAACTCATCCTACTAATCAAAAAGCAGGAGTGCTCAGAATTATATCTGTCTTCTACACTTGCCTGTGCTCCTCTTGACTTCTATGTAAAGTCAGGATGAATAACTGTGCATAGAATCTTCTTGGATGGAAGAAATAAGTAAGAATATTTCTAAATTTGCCTTTAGATGTTGAGGAGAAAAGCATCAAATAATGTTGTCCAAATATACTAATAAAGTAGGTTCTAGTCAGTATTCATAGAGAGCTGCACTGTCTTGGGCAACTTATAGAAAAAAGTGTTTCCAAGCTTCCTGGTGTGACTACATCCCAAGTATTTGAGCAAGCCTGATAACAGCATCAGGATGACAACAGGGAGATACTTAACAGTAGAAAAACAGAAGGATACCAAAAGACAGAAGAATGATTTACAGTATTTCCCTAAGTAATGGAATTTAACAGCTTGTAGGGAGCATTCTTTAAGAAAATCAGCCATCAGGGTAGGTTAAAGGCAACATAAGTTATGCTTTATTGGGCTGGCTCACAGCAGTGGTGTCAGCTGTGGGTATTCTGCAGAAATGACCTTGATACAGAGTTCAGAATACCCCATTACACAGGCAGAAAGAAACCAATTCAGGTACATTACATTTTAAATGATCACACTTAACACAGGACTGAAGTAGCTTCTTTTTCAAATGGACACATTATGACAACCTTGAAAGAAGGTATTTACACTAATAGGCTTTTACAAATGTAATTCAACACAATTTATGTTTATAGAGTGTCCTTCATACAAGTATACATAAAAAACCAACAACTTTGCAGCCAAGAGCAAGTGGAAGTGAAGACAATAGCAGGCAAACAACATCCCAAAGCGACTGTCCTACAGAGGAAAATGATCGTGTTCTAAGTAGGTAGCAACAAGAAGAAATGGGGGAAACCCCAGACTACATTGGATGATACATTAGAACACAAATTAATAATGAAGTGACTATATGAAATATATTATTGAGAGTCTGAAAACCTTTTCTTATATTAATCCAAGACAATCAGGGAGTTGAAAAGGTTAATAATGATAAAAAGGTGAAAATAGAAAGAGTAAAATATCTTTTTACATTCCTCTATGCTTATCTTCCAATAGACACTAGTAACAATCCAGAAGTCAAGCCGAGACTCTTCTGCTTTTCCCAGTTGGAATAAATGATCAACAAAATGACAGCTAAATATTGTTACCTCTTCATGGAAACCAAACATAAACCACCACCACCCAAAATGGAAAAGCAACCTCCCCTCAACCCTATGAATCTACAAAGACCAATTATTACACAATCTGGGTACTCTCAAAAGGAATAATAGATGACTGCTGCGAAGTTGTGCTTTCCAAGTGTGAGATGGGACCTCATAAAATAATGTTAACTACAAGGTGAGGTAAGGAGACAACTTATTCTTTATCTTCAGGAACATGGAATTAACTGAGCCTCCAAAGAGGAACATTTCAGAGAGATAACTGTTGATGTAGTCTACTTGCAATGCTCAGTTCTGAACAAACCTGTTTGTAACACTAAGTAATGGTACAAGTTTTAAAAAGTTCCCTTCTGTTTAAGTGTTCAGACAACACTTGCAGCAGAAGTCATGGCTGTAATTTTATGTTTGAGTCTCTACCTATCAAGGCTGTCACCCCAGACTGCTACACCTGAACTTGTATGCTGTTGTGTTACACAAAAAGGACTCTTCAAAGTTCATCAACAGCACTGCACACAAAAAAATAATTGCTATTTTAAAGAAGAAATACAATCACCAAAATGTTTTCTTATACCAGGCTGTGGTGTAGGTCATTGGGATCCAATGCAGAAACTAGCTGAAGTCTAAAGAACACAACCAAAGCTATAGCAAAAGCAAGGAGAAGCTAAAAGCAGAGCACAAAGAAATTCTGTCAAGAAAGAGCAGCTGAATCTAATCTACCTCTGATGCAGGTCAGTTCATTTCCTCTCAAGAGCTTGATACTTCAGACCAATTCCTTTCGGCCTTTTCAAACAGCAGTCTCTTTGGATCTTACAATCTACATTGTAGAGAGTTAATGCAGGGTTCTAGTCCCAAATCCTTAACTGCAATTACTTAATATGAAGTACTGAAAATATTACCTACTACCCTCCTCTTCCTTGAGCAGAAAAGGCTCACTAATGAAGTGTTTAGAGAAGTATGTTTACAATACACTGAAATTATCACAACAATAAAATTCCCAAACAATTTGCGAGGTTTAAATTCCTTTTCTTTCCAAAGAAAGAAAAAACAAGACATGGAATTCATTAAAGAGCTTAGCAACTATTTTGTTCTTTTACATAAGCTCGAACTGTGAATAACTAAACCTATTCCACTGAATTGGAAGAATAACTTCAAATTCCCAGGGTTTTTCTTCTAGAGAATTAAAGACCTAACAGGCAATTTTTAACAGTGGGTTTTTTGGGGTTTTTGTTGTTTTTTATTTAAAATGAGGGTCTACTACTTAGCTCCTTTACTTCAGCCCGTAGCCAGAAACTTACTGCCGTGCAAGAGTGACACACACAAAAACCGAGGAGTCTGGATCTCTGATGGCACTGGATCCAGAAATCCTGCAGAAGTTACTCACATCCTAGTGACAAAAGTAGATTGCACATCACTACAAGCACTTGCAAATGCACACAGGGCCTATTTTGCTCCAGCTTTACAGGTCCTGCAGATATGCCTATCAGTTGCAGTGATGTGATCTAAAATCATACTCCAGCACAAGCAAGTGGAGAATTCTGAATTAATATGGCATTCTACAGAAAAGGCTCAAGTCACAAGCAAAACAAGCAGAAAACCAAGCAAATCAAGTTTATAAACTCCTCCTATCACATCTCTCCAGATCCATGCTTGCACTTTCTTACAGGAAATTCTCTGTGTCTTATTAAATTTACTTATCACCCAGCTCCAATCATTGCTATCTTCAAAGTAATAAAAATTATGCTTGCATTAGTTAGCAATGCTATGCACCAGTTTAAGGTACAAGCTTCTGTGATCAAAATATAATAACTTGTGCCAGTTTCTCCTTGAATTATAGCTGTTTCTTAAACAAGTTCTCTTTTCCACATTCTCTCTGGTTACAGAAGGAGATGTAGCAGTAATCTTTGTGCAATGCCATTTGTAAGCTAAATTTATGTTCCAGATTTGCATGTTAAGTGCCTTCCTGGTAAAAGCAGCTCTCAAACACAGCATGTTTATGCTTCCATTTGTGCTTAAATTTGAATGCTAAAGCAAAGCCAAGTGAAAAGGGAAAAAAAGAGAAAGAAAAAGCAGATTATTTTAGTTATTTTTATTTAAGTCAAATACGGATTACTTGTTTTAATTATTGACTAAGCCTCCTTTCTGGGGGGAATAAAACAACTATTAGCATTTGCAGGCTCTGCCTGGCTATTATTTTACACTTGGGCTGTCTCCCCACAGTCTATACCCAGAACTGCATACACTCTTAAAAACTATCCTGTTTAAAGCACTGACTACTGTCTCTGCAACATCCCAAATCACATCTAAGCACATGTTTCTTGATCCATCATATTTTGGGTGATGCAACTAACTATATGTGACTAACTGATGTTAATACTGTAACAACAGTAAGTCATATATTTAACTATTGTATGTTCTAATTATTTGTATGATCTCTGTCCTCTATGCTTTCTGTCTGTAAAAAGAACATCACTATTAAAGGGCTCATTTGTCACCATTTCAGCTTTTTTTAGTTTAATTTGAAGACATATTCTGACATATTGCCAGGTTACTCAAATGGAAACTCTGAGATCTTAGTCTTGAAGCATAAAATATTTACACACACATATACATAGAGCAAGCAGGATTGTGCTCCATGTCACAAACAATCATGTTTTGACCTGAAACCCATCCTATACGATTCCACCATAATACTAACTTGTTTTTTTCCCCATGTCCCACTTCAGCTTTGTCTTTATATTTCCCATTCCTACAGCTGCAGAAAGGAGCTTTGAAGTTGGGCCTTAAAAAGTCAAATGCCAACAATTCACAACATTAAATTTAAACCAGTCTCTATGGGCTAGGGTCACAGATACACAGAACCCAAGCGCTTCAGCCAGCAAACTTTCCTGACACTAAATAATGGTAAACACAATACCTCAAAAGAATGAAGTTTTCCATTATGTTTACATTATTGATATCTAAATATATTTATATATTTAACATTTATAGTATATATTAAATACAAGAAAACAAAGCCTGGGACAAAAATCTGTTACCTCCTGGCTTACACCAGGTTAAAAGATACTATTGCTTTTGTCTTTCTTTCACACTCTCAAAACCAAGTACTTTGTGATCCAAACTTCCTCATTTCTCACCTAACAGACACTGTAGTCTGTCACCAGAGCAGAGCACATGGCAGCAGCAGTCAAAGCATCAGCAGTAGGAGGCCTGGGAAGGGCAAAGTAGCCACTGAAAAGAACTGGAGACAGCAGGGAAGCAGGTGTTTGCCTGCTGAACTTTCTAGCAAAACATCTTGCTTCAAAATGATTTCTCAAGCCACTGCAAAACCAGCCTAAAAGTCACTTCATGCCTCATGAGCATCTTTCTTAAAACTCTGGCCTTGTAATTCTTTCATTTTTGACACCTCTCTTAAGATGGTTTAATATTGTTAGCATGATTTGTTGTCCAAATATGGAAGAGGCAAATATAACAGGGAAATTAAACCAAAAGATTTAAGAAATGTAACACAGCCTAACAGTTCTTCTTATGGCAGACCTGGGCAGGGAGTTCTCCACAAGAATCCTCAGAAAACTGTTAAACCTTTCCAGAGCTCCCCGTTGTCCTGACATGCGTGTCATGATCCTGCCAAGAGTATCACAAATAAAGAAATAACAGCCAAAAACTGATCACCTCATGGTAAAATGAAAAGTTGTACCAGGTGTAGGATTTGGTCTTCAAAGGCCTGAAAGGAGATGCCGCTCCGGGGCTGCTGCAGCCGCACACAGCCCCACTTGCCAGGCAGTTCCAGCCAACACACTCAGCCCCGTTTGGGCGCCTCGAAGAAAGGGCAGGATGGGGTCCGGGAGTGAGGCGTGAGAAAAAGTTGAGGAGCAGCCCTGCAAGCACCGAAGGGAGAGCGGAAGGAGGAGCAGGAGGGGCTCCAGGGGACCCCACAGTCATGCTGCTGGAGAGCCCAAACCTAGCCGGGGAAGCTCTGATGAGGGAGCTGCAGCCTGGCTGAAAGAGAGTGCGCTGGGACACAGAACAGCATCCTAAGGTAGCTTCTTTGAGTCCTCTCTGAAATGCTGCTTTGTCCAAATCAAAAACATCAAATTCAGCCTTACAGATTTTTAACTCTAACAGCAGAGCAATACATTGTTTAGGCAGAGAAAGCTGTAGTTATTTTTGTTTTCTTCTCAGCCTCTCCCTTTTACACTTTCTTTTGCCTGCTACCTTCTGTTGCCTAATGCACAAAGGAGTATATAGAAAACTATGCTCCAGGGCAGAGAACACCACCAGAATAAGTTAGCTATTGAAGCTTATGGTGCTGGAGGATGTTGCTGTATCATTAAAGGTGAAGATGTGGTAGGGGTTCTTCACATCTATGGCAACACATCCATGACTAGACAGAACCAAATGAAACAGACTCTTGAACAGAAGAAAGTCAAAGTCGTTCTTGTTGAAGAAAGACTGGTCAGTGGATTAGGGTGATTATTGCCAGGGAGGTTCAGTATCTGCTTTTCGTACCTCTTCAGCCTGATATTCTGTTGTGGGAAGATGTTTCTGTCTTACTAGTTTGCACTCTGATTACAGTAAATTACTAAAAGGCTTCAAAAGAAGCTAAGCTCAGTTCTTAGCTGGAAGATCAGAGAAAAGATGAATAAAACCATAACAACATAAAAATGTTGATCAACCTACGTGCAAGATGTTTTTCCCTCAGCACTAAAAGCACATGTCTGTCTAGTGGAAGGAAATTATACTTTACCTTTCCCGGTGTTTAAGCAATTTTTTTTAAGAGAGAAATCAAAATATTTCAAATATTTTCATTAAAATATTTGATAAATATTATAATTCTATTGAGGAAACTCTAAAAGCAAAAACTGCTTTTGTAACTGCCTATTGAATTTTGAAAAATTCAGATTTTTTTACTTTTAAGTTATTTTGGTATTTTATACCATTTCCTAACAGGTCATTAGAGCTTTTGTGCATAACTAGGAAATAATATAATCTGGAAAGCAGAAAGCATTTCCAACAGCTCTAAATAATTCCAATTAAAATTTAAAAATAACAGAATATCTCTCCCATACACAGGATTACTACCAGAATGCCATCATATAAAAAAATTAATTTCCTTCCCAAAAGTTTAGTAATTAATCTGGCAATTCAGATGAAACTTTAAAAACTGTTTTCCTCCCGGTTAAGATCGTAAAGGATTTTTTCCTCCCCTCAAATTTTGTATTTCTGGAAAATAGTTTCTGTATGAAACAATTTTTAATACACTTTGAATTTTATCAGTAGGCAGGAAGAAGTGGTATTTCTTTTCCTCTCCTAAGATTAGGAAGCCTCATTTAACACAATCTCTTCAAAGATGAGATCATACAAGAAATTTGCCAAGAATGAATGTAAGCCAGAAATTAATAATAAATACATCCCATAATTACAGAGCTTTTGGAGTCAGGCTCCTCCAATTTGAAACAGTGGGTCAATCTTCTGAAGCATTTGCTTTGCTGAAAACCTCTACCAGAAAAAGCTGAAATTATTTTTATATTAAGCAGTGACAAGGACCTGAAGATGAACAAATAGAAAACAATTCCATACATTTTCACCCCAGCTAAAACTGTTGCTTGATTGCATTACTGAATTACTAGATTTGGTTTATTATTTTTTTTCCTCCATGAAGAAGCTTTCTCTGGAAGAGAAAACTGAGCTTTACCTGGCTTAATCTTTCTACTCCACCGCAAGTACAATCTGCAACATCAGCCCTGCATGACTAACCAGTCAGGAGAGAAAGACATCATCTTGGTACAATGAAGTTAAAATGCTTCTTTGAGCTGCCCTCTGGAAAAGACTGGCTGGGGTGATTACTAGCTAACTAAGGGACTTCCAGCTGGGGCTGTGAGTAACCAGCAACGCATCTTCAATTAACTCTTCAGCCTGAAGTCATGAAAATGTACTAAAACACAGCAGCTCTCTTGAAAAAATGGGTGAAGTTTATACACAATCCAGGCACTTCAAGCCACAGTTTAAATCCCAGACTGTGCTCAGCCACAATTCCTGAACCCCATGGGGCTCTGGTTGCAGCCAGCCTTGGGACTGAGGTGCCCAGACATATTACAAAGCCAGCAAAGGCCTTCCTCTTCCAGGCCTTAGAGGAAGACTCCCATGCTAGGAAGGCAGAAAGCACATCCTGCCCTTCACAGAGCTCTTAACAGGGCCTAGGGCTCAGGATGAACAAGGGGTACTCCAGCCCTAGCTGCTAGTTACAAAGATAGGGTAATGCAGCTGGAGGCTAAACTCTTGGATGCAGTTAGACATCACCTTGAGTTGGCCAGAGCCCTGAGCCTTTCCATGTAACATGCTCCCCAAGTGGCTGGTGTAGACACAGTTAAAGGACAAGGTGCAGTGTATTGCCAGAGATTTTGGGTTATAACTCAAATTTTAAATATTTGAAAAATCCAATCAGTTTGGCTGAACTGACTTATTAGCCTTCAAATAAACACACCCATTACAATCCTACTGCTCAATGTGCTGCATGATAATGATCAAAGATCATTTTGCCACTGTCTATAACTGGAAATAGAAAATGCCATTCTATAAGCCAGTGGAAATCAGATTTATACAATAGCATTCTGTTAGTATAGCTACTCATCCAATGTAAATAATTAAATCCTTGGACTCAAATCCTTTGATTTAAGTCCTTTTAAAAATTAAATCCTATGAAGTTGTAATAGCATGAAGCATTTCTGCCTCCGAACCTCTCTCCCTACTCTAAAAACTATCACTTCAAAAAAACAGATTTCCAGAACAGCACAAAAAAACCCCATTTTTAAACTACTTGTTAAGGACCACACAGTAACTTGAGGTTATTTCTTGGCTTGCATGAAGGCAGAACTGTAACAATTTGAAGTATTCACTATCTGTTACATCAGGGTCCTAGGATGTTGCATATGGGGCACCAGGTGTTCTGAGTGGGAAAATAATGACAGATCCATGCTTGATGGTTAAAAAAAAAAAAAAAAGAGTCCTCTCTATTAAGCTCTGATTGCAATTCTGTATCTCACTTGCTTGAGCAGCAAAAGTACAGAGAAAAAAATATCTGCTAGGGCCAATCAGAACTAAAAACATACCCAGAAAAATACATTCCTCTCTGTTCTCTAACCTTGCCAGAATCATAGAATCATAGAATGGTTAGGGTTGGAAGGGACCTCTGGAGGTCACCTAGTCCAACCCCCCTGCAGTGGGCCAGGACATCCCTAACTAGATCAGCTTGCCCAGAGCCCTGGCAAGCCTCACCTTGAATGCCTCCAGGGATGGGAACTCAACCACCTCCCTGGGCAACCTGGNAAACTATGACTTCAACAGCTCAAATACAACTTAATATATGAAGATATTGCTTTACACAAGATTTGCAGTGGAAAGCTAGTGTTGTGAGCAGATCTTCTGGACACATTTATTTTTCCTATAGTCCCTGCAGGCTAGCCTGTGAAGCTGTACAAAGCTTTTTTTTGGAGGGGCTAACAAAGAATCTTGTCACACAAACTCCCCTCCCTTGTCTTCAAACGGTAGAATAGTCCCAAGGCAACTGGCAGAAGATGATGAAAAGTGTTATCCATCATTCTTCAATAAGGCAAGCCCAAGAAAAGCAATTAATCATCTTTACTGAAACACAGCTAAATCCATTTCTATTTGCAGATGGATTTACCTGAATGCATCCAGAAAGGTATCTCTCAACTCAGCAGAAAATTAAAAGCATGTGAGAAAGTCCTAATAATTGCCTTAAGGGAAGACTTACTTTCTAATCAAGCTCATGTCATCAGATCAGTAGGCCTAGATTGTTTTTTATTACCTCAGGATTTGGTTTACAGTGTTTTCAGTCCTGGACATGCCTGCTAAAAATATTAATATAGATAGAAATTGATGGCTTTGTGAGTGCCCTGCTGCTACTAAGAGGAAAACGTGGAAAGGCTTCTCAATACAAAATTTATAGCACCCATTAAGAGAGTATTCTTCCTATAATTACAGTTGTGGTAGAGGAGGGTTACCATACATCATGATGCCCAGTCTATCATATGGTCAAACCAGTAGAACAAGCTATTGCAGATTTAATCATGGAGGACCTCTCTTAACTTTCCATTTCTTTTCCTTTCCTATCAAACCCTGCGTGAATTCAAATTAGAGTTAAGATGGTTCTAAACACTCTTATAGCCCTACCTCAACTTTGTGACAGTCTTCTAACAACTTTCAGTTTTTAGCTGAGAGCAATTAAAGAGATGATTGAAAAATGTTAATACTAATAATACATACAAAAATAGCTTAAGGAGTTATTTGTTATTATTAACACCACACAGCTGTTGTTAATTTTGCCATCAATGATATTCTGTGATGTTGCTGTGCCTTCTTTGAGGGGTTTATGGTACTGTCTAGTCCAATGCTGCTCAGCCTCAGAGCTGCACACTTCCATCTTGGAGCATCTTTCCCATCTCCTCAGCTGCAAGAGCTGATTGCACCATGCAACCAGCATGTCCTAGAAATACATCCCATCTTGTCATGCGGTGCCAGAGGCAGGGCCCAGTGCTGAGTTGCTTGCAAACACAAATGTTGCAGGCATAGATTTACTGGCACTGATAATAGATCAATTTGTTTACTTTGGAGAATAAAAGAAAGAAACCACTTACATTACTTTGCCAGGATGTCATACTGCTAGATTTCTTACAAGTAGAGTTGAAAAAAAACCCACAAAACCCCAAACTTCCATTCAGTTTTCCACCATAATCTAACAAGTTGGCAACCGGTAACAAGAAATTATATGCATTTTAAAGTGAGTGTCTCTGGATATGAGAAACTGGATAAGAACTACTCACAACTCTTGAAACCAAAAAAATAGCTTATAGGCTCATTTTTATTTATGTGTGTAGATAAAGATATATACATGCAAATATTGCCCATAACTACTGTTAGCAAGGCAGACAAAAGATAAAACCACTGATCAAGCCTGAATACTTCTTGCTGTATATTGCTACTACTTTTTGGTAGAATATGTTGCCTATCATTGTACAACAGAAGAATAACAATACTACTCAAACTGCATTTAAAAAGCTATAAAGAAACAAAAAGCATTTTAAATGATCATTAAGAAACATTTCAGATTGCAAGATCAATTCTGCTGCTGAGAAGAGGAATGAAATCCTGCCACTAGACCCATCCAAAATTGAACTATGAAATGGGCTGGAAAATACACTGCTGAACCCTTTGCCAATAGGAAAACATTAAATCAATGAAAATGTTTAGGTAATTAAATTTTTTATAACTTGAGGTAAGAATAAGAATATGATCTGTCATAAACAATGAACAATGCATTCCAATTTTTTGATGAAACCATCAAAAGCAAAATATTGGTGTCCCTGCATGGATTCTTCATTTTCCTCTGTGTATCCATCCCTAAAAAATGACCTCTCACTTTGCTGTCAGTGTGAGAGGAGCTTGCATCTCATGTGTACACAAGAGTTCCTCAGAAGTTCTGTCAATTCATGTCTTTTCTCTCAAAAAACACCAATTCATCAAAATGTAATACTTATCAAAAAAATGTCACTATAGTTATAACTTGGCATAAGAGAACAATTAATTTACATAAAATGAATCACTGTTGCAATACTTTTGGAATGAAATATGTCTAATTAGCATTTTTTAATTGAAAAACTTCCTTTATAAACAGCTTCCAAATTCAAAAGTTTGGAAGTCTTAGTTTAATACCTTCATGTTGGCAAAAGAAAATATTAAGGTGATTTAAAAGTATATGTAACTTCCAGATAAACATATTTGATTCAACTTTTTAAACAGGAAAAAAGTAGTATTTTCTTTGAAACAACAAACTTCTTCATTCTGGTGGACATGGACGTGTGCTACATTAAAACTATATATGTTGTCTTCTACTTTAAGCAAACTGGCAAGACTATGATAAAGAAAAACGTGTACAACAATAAATTATTTGTTCATGCCTTAAATGTAGCCATGGATTATAACATAACTCAAAGATTTACTTACCGTTGAATTTTCCAATTAGTTTTAAGTGGATCAGCAGATCCAATAGATGATAGCAGCAAATAGACAAGGAGCTGGACTATCTTACCTTCACTTTCTTGAAAATCTGGGCTAAAAGCTAAATCTTGGTCTAGTCAGGAGAAATTCCTTGTTGAAGTCAAAAATGAAAGACTAGTGAAATGGTGGTGGTACTATTAAAGTCAAGCTCATAGATATCAATGCAGTTTTCCCCTTCACAGGAAAAGATCTTAATTTAGATAGATGTTTTCAGTCAGGCTGGATTCTAGAAGAAAAAAGCCTATAACTTGTCTTGTAAAATATTTCAATATGTGCTTATTTAAGTGCTCCCAGCATCTCCTTTAAAGTTAGAAAAGCATTGTTCTACATTAAAAGCTTTGAAAGGCTTGAAGGAACCTGTAAACCTCTTCCAAATTTGCATATTGTCGTCCTTCAGTAATCTCTTGAACAAATAACATACATTTATTGCTTATTTCATATTCATAAATGCCATTGGTTTAATTAAAATGTTTGAAAAGTACAAAGCACAGATTTTTCCACAACTGTGCTTGAATGACACATGCAAATGTTTCCTGGCCACGATTTATGGTGAATAATTGAGGTAAAGTATTGCCCATTTTTTTCTCTTTATATGTTATCTGTTTTTCCCTATCAACAATCAATAGAAGCCAGATGGAGAATAAAATGCTAAAAGTTCCAAATTCCAAGGATTTTTTAAGTTCGCATAATAAATGTGACAACCTTCCTGAAGCATTCCTTTTATCACATTAGTTCCACAAAACAGTTTATCTGAGTGCATTGTTCACATAGAAAAAATTCTCATTTATTTGTAATTGCCTAATCAACTGAAACTTAATTGCATTATGCTGTAAGGACCTTTGATGGAGCTTTAGAAATCTGCATAAACAGTAATAATTTGAAGGCCTAATTAATTAGAATTAAAAAATACACTTCAAAAAGAAAGAAAAAAAGCTGGTTTTGATTTGCTTTGCACAAACTATGCAGTATACTTTCATCGCCTCTTCAGTTCTCTGCTTATATATTCTTCAGTGAAAAGCAGGAAACATGGGGACTTGATCAGAACCTGAGCATGTCCTGAGCTGGAAGGGATCCACAAGGATCACTGAGCCCAACTCCTGTCTGTGCACAGGACAATCCCAGAAATTACACTATGTCCCTGAAAGCCTTGTTCAAATGCCTCTGGAATTCTAGAAGGCTTGGTGGCTGACTACTTCCAGGGGGAGCCTGCTCCAGTGCTCCACCAGCCTCTGGGTGCAGAAGAAAAACTGTAACAGCATCCAATAAGCATAAGCATCTTGAAAATAATCTCATGGTTAGTCTTCCAAATAAAATATTTTTTAAATAAAAAATAAATCACTCTGACTTACAGAAAACTCCTTGATACAATCAAAGACTTAATTCCTGAAGGCTTTTAAAAAAATAGTAATTTTTTGCAATGCAAAGCTGCTGCCAGCATGGATTGAATTGTGAATCTTTTGAAGTCAACTGAGCCACCAGAACAAAGCTGAAACAAATGAGTTAAGATATCATATGCAGCAGCACAGAAAGAAATAATATTGGGCGAAATCTGCATGATCTGTCTCAGATATGAACTATGCAGAACTAGGCATACAGTGGAAAAACACAAGTCCCAGGGTAAGAAACAGGGAAAGCATCAAATAAAAAATGCATGGCATTATGCTCTGTCTTCTGCATAGCTACATCAGAAATGCTAAACAGAAATTAAGCTGAACATGTTCTCAGAGCCCAGGAAGAGGTTTGTACAGATTTCTGTCTTACTAACCCCTCCCTTTCTCCTTCTCCTCTTAACCCCACATTCAGACATCAAGATGTGAACATCTCCTGCAGCTGTGACTGGAAGGTGGTGAATTTACTGACATGCAAATAAACCCTTTAAATTGGAGGAAAAACTATAAGGCCATTTTCAATGGTGTTTTGGGGAGGACTCATTAAAACACAAAAGAAAGAAGTAAAGGTACTCTAGCATTTATGTTTATATGTGATTCCTACATGAAGTATATTTTGTCTGATGTTCTCTGCTTATGACCTGTGAATTGACAACACTGAGCAAATCCAGCAGTGTACATTTGTTTATATCCCTCAAATGGCCCAGGTTCTGAGAGCTCTAATATGCTACTTGCTCTTGAAACTGAAACCAAAGAAATATTTACACCATCTTTGTTTCAAAACCCTACACACTGTGAACTCATCAAGAGAGAAACAGCAAACACTATCAAACAACAACAAGCAAATAGGTCAGCAGAGCAATGCAGACCTTAACACTGCACAGGATAGTAGTAAACATAATGGGAAGCAAAGTTCAGTATTTGAAAGCACAAAATCAAGTGGTGTGATTAAAGACTCCTCACAAATGTAATACTGAATAGGAGACAGCAGAAGATACTTGGTTTGGGATAAGGGGAATAACAAGGACAAATGAAGGATGTCAAACTTCTATTCAGGTAGGGAGAAGGGGATGACAAGGAGAAAGGATAGGGCAGATGATCAGATAGAATCTAATACTGAGAGTGGATAATAATGAAAATAGATTGCAGGTAAGAGAAAATTCATATAATGTGTCATACCTCCCAGCTAGTGCAGGTTAGCTTAGTTTTACAGGAGTCAGAGCTAAGCTGATTTAGACAAAATAAAGAAATAAAATCTATTTCCTGTGTAGAAATCACTCCTATTATTGTATCATTTCCTCTGAAGTAGATTTTGACTCTTACACAATCCCCCAAACTACATCTAGAAGTAATGCTCTTAATACGAAAAATAATCCCAAGTAACAAAAAAAACTGACAGAAAATTCTCTGACACTACTTTAAAAAGCACCTATACCTGTAATAAGATGAGGAAAAGAAAGATTTGCTTGGAATTTTTTTGCCTCCTCCACAATATAGCTAATACACGTGCAGCACAAAGATCATTGTTTAAACTGACTGTAACCCTTTAAATTAAAGGGGAATCGTGGCAATTACATATAGCATTCAAAAATAGCCAAGTAATTTGAAGCCATCAACAGAACTCATGCCCATCAACTAACAGGTCTGGAGAAAGTAAGAAAACAGAAAGAACTGCACCAACAAATGACGGGGAACAAACACACCTAATGAGGTACTACGATTTAAAAGTGATTAAAATGAAAGGGGATGTTTGCCTGCCTGATTGTAGATCATTTCCATCAAAGTTTTAACCAATCAAACATGACTGGTAGCCAGAAATAAAGACAGAAAAGTAGTAGGACTCCAGATGTTCAGGATCAAGATTGGAACTTTCACATTTAGAGACTGCTTGAATCAGAATTTAGATAGGGTATATTTATAAAGACATACCACAATATGATTATACTGTACATAGCTGTAATCTTTTACCTTATATCAAATTCCAGTATTAAGCTCTTCAACAGGTCTTCTGCACAGCAATTAACATTTACAGGTGGGATCTTGTTCTATCAATGACACCCTTGCACTGCATTGTTTCACATCCTTCCCTTCAAGTGCACTTACATTGTCTGTCTCCTCAAATACTTGGATATCTCTTCATGCCCAGGAACCACTGAAACCAGGACATGCTTGTGAAGGTTGAATTGCCCATCATGATCCGAAATCTACTCTACCTCATTGTAAAACATGCAACTGAAGGGTTTGAAAGTATAGTTGGTGGCATTGCCTTGGTAAGTGGAACAATATCTAAAATGCTTTAAGGACATGTGCAAAACAAATGAATTCTGCATGAAGACAGACAAAAGGTACGTTGCTGAACAAAGTGTGTTTTAACATGGTTGCTATTGTTCTGATGAACTGAACTCAATCTGAAAATAGGTGGAGTAAACAAGGCAGGATCACAACTTATTGGTAGATTTCCTTTACCCTCTCAGTTCTGAAAGGCTGAACTAGTATTTGTTTGTCCCTGATGAAAAAGGCACCTGTCATTCTTCAGCCATTACCTCAGTTTCTACTTTACAACTACAGAACAGCTCAAATAGCAATACATGGCTTTTTTAGAGTGCTGAAAGATACAAGTAAAGCACTACAAAAATATCTTCTATATTTTGTATATCTAAAAGTATTTTGTTTTACTGTCAGTTAACCAACAGAAAAAGAGTTCAACTGTTGCTGAAAGAAATTTACAGCTAACCTGTCAAGTACAAGAAATGATACCCAGCCCAACAAAGAACATCTGCATCTAAGTAAAACCACACATAGATTTGGAGTTATGGTCATCCTTCTGTTAGAGAAGGAGGAAGGAGATTACATTGGCAGGGGTGAAAGGATTAAAAGTGTCTGGAGAATGGTAGGCTTCAGAGGAAAAACTGGTTGCGAGAACTGAAATGTTACACCAGGAAAAGAATACCCTGATGAGCAATACTCCAAGGGGAGATTTGTTTAATGGGATGCAACCACAAGCATAGTAATTACACAATCTGCTATTGTGCCAGCCACCATGTTAGAAGATCACAGTTAGATGAAGGAGAAAGATGATTTTCTTCCTCCTTAAAGTACCTGAAGTACATTTTTCTTTCAATTCTTTGTCCATGTATTAACAGATTTCAATACACTGTGTAGTCAGTTTACAGTGTAAGTAACCCTTCTACTTCTACATTATTTTTTTACTCTGGGTGGAGTTTAAATCATCTAGTGGGACTGGGTAACCACAAGGTATTCGTCACTGAAGTCTGGCAAAGGTAGGATAAGGAAATGCTAAGCAAGGTGATGTTCTTTTTATATGCTTCACACAGTTTGGAGCCTAAATGGAAGTGGGATTTAATACTGAATGAGTTACAGGAGGCATAACAGAGGCTTTAGGCAAAATAATTTAGAAACACATCTACTTAAAAGAGGAAGCTGCAATAAAACATTTCAACACCATTAACTGTAGGTTGTGCACATATTATATAAAGAAGTGATGATGAAGAAATGTTTGCTATAATAAAACTGTATTCCAGATTGCAGCCAGGAAGCACTGACAGACTGCAGGACTCTTGAAACTGAGCATGCTTCAAAGCTATGTTTTAAATTCCTAAAGCTGAATTTAAGAGGTTTTCGAGGGAGCAAAAATTACTTTGCAGTAAAACTAACAGTGCATGCCCATTTTGTACACAAGGGAGGGAAGAAGGCAGCACAGCAGAGCTAAAATGACTTGCAGCCCAAAAAGCAAGGCTACTGGAAATACAGCCTGTTAATGAGCTGCCCCAGAGAGGGGGGGGAAGCTATCAACGGAGAGGCAGACAGGATCTTCCCCAAGAATAGGAATGACCTTACATGCCTTCTGTCCTCTTTGGAAATTTGTGGGAGTTCAGTTTTATATAAATTTGTAAACAACTGTCAAATGTTTTGAACTTGTCAGAGTTTTTGGAAGTGCTGTGCTGATACCACTGAAAGAAAAACAGAGCCTCTAATAGCTTTCAAATGACCACGTCAAGGGTTTTAACAATGTCTATAGATCACTGCTTGTCAAATTACAATGCAGGCAATTCAAAGAATAAAGCCTAATGCACAAAGCGATAGCTTCAGATATTACAACCTAGTGCAATACACTTCTAAGTTTCCATCAGTCACTCTTTAAACTAGGGAAAAAAAGAAAAAAACACCAACCAAACCAGTGATGTAAACCTTATGTGACTGAACCACTCCTTCTGAGTGATCTGGTTTGCCAACAGTACCTAGAAGCACATTAGAGGATGGAAGAGCACTGATGCCAAGGGCAAGGAAGGAAGAGTAAACAAAGTGTCTGCAATTAATTTCCTGTAGCTGATATTGTTTCCCATCTCCTATTTCTGTCTTGGCATTATTTTCTTCACACATTCCCCCCGTAACTGGAATAAAGGGTGTGTGAAGAGGAGATAGGGAATTGGCATAAGGATGCAAAAACCACAGGCAGTTTAGGATGTAGTGTGCCTTTTAGAACATTTGGAGAGTTGTAATTCTAGCTGACATTTACAGCATTGTTTGTCTTAACTATTGAAGTTATTACAGCACACATTTTCATCTAAGCTGCATCCACACTGGACTGTAAAGATGCCAGCTGTGATTAAAAACAAAAACAGTGTTCTCACAAACTCTCTTCACCCCAACACTCAATTGCTGCTGATGATTGATCTATGTATTAAAAACACCATTCATACAGCAGAAAACTGCAATTAACCCTTACTCAAAAGCCAAGAAACCCACAAAAATCAATAATAATTTTATCTGCTGCACAATTTCCATTGATTATATTATATATAGGGACAACTCAGAGTAGAATTAATTGTCCAGAATAAGAACTGAACCAAAGAATCCCCTAACCTCCAAATGTAATGGTTGGTAACCCCCATTACTCTTTACACTTGCCTGACTAAAAAACCATTGCACTGGACTTTCCTACTGCTTACAAAGTCACTGCTTATGAAATATGAGAAAGGTAAGTCACTAGGAGCATTTTACAACTGTACAGTGGAGACACTGGTTTGAGTTCTGCTTTTTGAAAAGAACCTAACAAACATAGCACAACATTTTTACTTGAGACACTACCAAATCCTTGTTTAATGTGGAGACTAGAATCAGTCTGGAAACACTGATTTAATGCTAATTCCAGAAAACACCGAAGGGATAAAAATGAGCAATCAACATCCTGAACTGTTGCCGAGTGAGAACTCCTGTGAACAGTCTCCAAACCATGAAACATCCATTTCAGAAACAAAGAAAACTGTTGGCTTTTGCACAACTTCCAAATCTGCCTAGATCTCATGGTCAGTTAGAAAGTCACACAGCAGGGGTTCCAAGATGCTTTTTGTTTCTGAAGTATGACAAATCACAGAAATCTAGTAGAAATGCTCTATTGCCCTCCAGTGATTTACTACCTTTCATCTGCCAAGTCCAGATTACTACACAACTATCTGACAAACTTGTGTCAGTTGACCAGTTTCAAGTTTTTATCATTTAAGAAGCATTTTCTGTCCTTCCATAGGTATACAAAAGTGAGAGAGGTCTGCTGAAACCCACACACCTCAACACCCGTGTCACAAGTGGTTTTTCCCCACCCCTACTGTCTTTTCAGATTCAGGATATTTCTGTTATGCTTTCCTTTATTAATTCAATACCATATAATAGGAAGGCTATATGGAAGATCTTTCTCTAGAATTCAATATTCAATTGTTCTGATTTTTCTCTTTTCATGGAACAAGATGAAAAGGCACTCCCTGTGCAACCATTCTGTGCAGAGAAACTTTCCTACTCTAGAAATACACTCAGGATTTCCCATTTTCCCTTTTTTTTCCCCCCTCAGACACAGTGACTTCATCCAAACTTCGGGATTTTCACCTGCGACTCACAATGTTACATTATTTGATGCATTGTAATGCCAATTTAAGACTCCTGTTAATTACTCTGACTCGCTGCTGACACTGTGTTGATAGGCTCTTTATTCTCATTCAGCTCCTCATTTTTAAGGAAAGAATTGGTAGGAGTTTAGTGTATTCATTGTATTTTGTTATGATCTTAACGGCAGGACCAGTAAATTACTCAAAACATCTAGACAAAGGTGTTAGAGGCACAGATTCAGTCCTTAAAATTCCTCTTTCTTGTAGCCTATCAGCCAATCGTTGCCTTTTAGAATGGTTGCATAGTTAAGAGGATGATGAACTCCTTACACACATTTTGCCAACCTCCTCATTGAGGATATTCTAAGTGTAGTCCTCTGGATCTCTACTTCATTACCAGTAAGAAGCACAATATCTGGTTCTTTTTGTCTTTTGAAATATTATTTGTTCCTGCTCCAGACATCATTCTCAGGATGTTAATGTGGTAACTGCTCAGAGACACATACATTTATACTGCTGTTTTTCAAATGTTTATTAAGGGCATTTCATTAATAAACCAAGGAATTTACTCAGGAATGTAGAGTCATTCACCTCTCTTCAAACTAGAGCATGTGGCCCACATGTTTTTCTTGAAGGAATATCCTCAATTAAATATTATTGCATAGGAAAGACTGCTTTGGGAGAAAAGAATAACAGAGGAGAGAGATTTACCTTCCAGGAATGCTCCTATTCACCCTATTTTTTTCTTTTACAGAAGAGCTAATTATCTTTTTCCTGGTTTTCTCATTTGTTGTTTGTTTGGGTTTTGTGTTTGTTTCTTTTTTTCTGAGAACCTGGAAGATTGATTCCTGACTTGACTGTAAGCTGTAAGGGTAGAAAAATACAAGTGATTTCAAGATCTGGGATGCTTAATGTAATTTCTCTCTGGTGAAAACAACAGGTTTTTTCCAAGAATGCATTTGCTTGTTCTGGAATTCTAACAAAGATCTGACAGTGTATTATATGGGACTGTTCCATGAATGGGACTGACAATCCAGTACCAGCTGCTGGGGGGAAAGCCAATAGGAAGAGAAATGAACATTTTTGATATGCCATAGTTGCCATAGTATAGGGAGTGTGGTGGTTTTCTTCTAGCATGACTCTGGTTTTTGCTTCTCAAAGCAGTATTAGCTTATATATCTCTTTTACTCCCTGGTCTCTGTGGTGTGGTCTTGTTTGCTCGGTTTTCTTTACAGGTTATATCCTGTTAATATCTATCTATGTGCATATGTCAAATTACCATGTTTCTTTCTCCATCACAAGTCAGTATATTTCAATAGAAGCAAAAACTAAATGGCTTAGGTCTGAGGTCCTGACTCTGCATCTGTGCATAGCTTAAAACTGGGCTCAGATGCAAGCTTAGAACATTCCATATCAGAAGTCTTGAGAAAACATTCTGAAGACACAAGAAAAAACAACGTCAGTATAAGGATCTGAAAAACAGGAATTTTGGAATCAGAAACTGCATTAGATATTCTTAAATCTCTTATTTCAGAATCCTGGAGAAAGATCTCTCCTTCAGTTTCTCTTGATTTGCCCTGCACTTTCCCAGAGGAGAGCAGCCAAGTCAATTATTAAAGAAGACCCCCTGAGGTACCTCTGCCGCACCATGCACGCTTCTGGGGGATGCAAGCAGGTGACTAGTGGACTCCTGGCTGATCAAAGGGACAGGCAGCCTGTCACAATGTCTGTGATCTAACACAGCACAGTGTGAGCAAGGGGATCACTGTAATTTGCTATACATCAGGGACAGGAAAGATTCTTTGGGCTGAGCACTACACAAAGCCAGAACACAAGGCTGGCTCTGCCTCTGGAACTTGTAAGTATATGCCTGTTGGGTTATTTGCAAGGCTACCTAAAGTCCAGCTGCCCAGGACAAAAAACCCTTTGTTTTCCCTGCATTATTGTCTGGGGCAGAGATACCTTGCCTGGAGGCATACTATTTGCAATACTGAGAGAGACTCTTGTGCTCTAGAGAGATGTTATGCATCTCCTCAGATGCCTCACATTCAACAGCAGTTAGTGAACACTAATGGTACTTCACAGAACAATTATTAAATTACTTTGTTCTCCTGTAATGACCAATGATTAGACTTTCCTAACACTAACATTACACGCTTTATTTATCAGGCTCCTACACTTATGGAATTACTAGGAGGGGGAAGAAGGATCTTAATAGAAGCAAATTTGTGCAATTATCTTTCAAGGTCGAAACTTGTCTCCCACCATGAAAGCAGGTAAAATGTGAAAATGAGTTAAGTTTCCAATGTTTAATCTTTGCATTGACTACATTGTCTAAGACCAAAGGTTGCATAGTTTACTAAAACACCTATATGCCACCCAAAAATAAACCACACAGAGCTGGCTCAGCAGGGGCTGAGACCATACAGAAACAGGGAACTTGAAAATAGAATTACCAGTTGAAGCCAACACTATAGAGACACTGGAAGTTATCACATTTCTGTAATAAATATGGATGCACACACAGAGAGCATATTAGGTACAAACTGATGCTTACCATGTACCAATCTGAAGGAAAACATAAGGAAATTCTCATACAGCAAGTACTGCCTGATATCAACAGTTCTGCGGAGAGATGCAATATTTAGCACACAACCCTAAAACTGAAATACATGTTTACCCAATTGTTTTGAAGGTTTAGATAACAAACGTACTCAATTACCATTTCTGTCTAAGATACCTTACATTTAAAAGCAGATTTCAGTATGTTACAATAACAAAAATTCAAAGGAAGAACTTGGATTGTGTGAGTTTATGCTGTTGATTTACATTCTGTAAATCTACTATGTTTTGAACCAAAGGGCTCATTACTGGTCATAAAATCTGTTACTGTACCTCTGTAACTGAAAATGTCTCTTTTCTGAAGAGGATAAACTTTTCAATACCATTCAAATTTGGAAAAGTAGCTAAGTACCTGTTGAAGGATTTTATTGCTCCTCCTCCTTGCCAACAGCTGGTGTCATCATGTGCATCTACTCTATTCCAGTAGACATCTAATATCACCATTTCAAGGAAAAGGAGAAGAAATAGCCAAGCCAACTCAAAAGCCCCTTACAGTGCTGATTTCTGGAAGGCTTGAAAACTTCATTAAGTAACTTGCAAGCACAGCAGGCTGTGGGAGTTTTAGTCTGTTAGCCACTTACCAGGGAAACAAGCAAATGGGTATTGTAAAATTATCAAATATAATTAAATAAGAGCTCTTTGGGAAAAAAATGGGGGGGAGGGCAAAAACATTGCATTCTTTTATAAAGCTCTGAAGTGAATAGCAATTTTTCTGATTGGCAGATTCTGGATTTAGCAAACAGGAAGCGAGTCATCAGGAGCCCTGCAGGGATAGGACTGGAAAACAAGCATGGCATAAAATAGGTTGGGTAGCCCAAGTAGGACTATAAACAGTACAATTAATCCACATAATAGGTCATGACAGTGCAACCTCTCTAGAATGCTCACATAAACTATGAAGTTACTGGCTCTGCCTGTTCCTTAGTGTGTACATGCACAACTTTAAAATAATGACACAGTGGAACAGATTTTGGTCCTTAATTGTGATTCATTCTGTAGCTGGAAGACTGAGCATGGCATATTCATGGCATTTTTCAAATGGCAGAATGGCTTTTGCTCCATTTAACAATTTGACATATTTCCCACAAGCCCAAGCACTTATGTAGCATAGTAACACAAATATCTGACAAAAAAAGCACTGCAGTGGGCAAATCCAAGCAAAACAACTTCAAGATGGTGGTGAAAAAGAAATAGGTCTCAATTATAAGGAGCCTTGAAGCACTCTAAGGGATTTTTAAACCAGGAATGAAAAGATCCTCTGTCATTCAGGTGTGTTATAAGCTTTTGACTTCTCTTTGATGAGGAAGAACACTTGAAAGCCCCCTTGCTGCATTCTTTTTAAAAAGAAACACTTTGCTCTGTCATGTTCTTGTAGGGCCATGACACTCTAATCCCTTCTTTGTTTCCCTGTGACCCATCCAGAATATTTCTTGACACTTCCATCTTTAATATCAGCATAAATTATAAAGATTGAGGGTGCAGTAATTACAGTTTCAAGTACTCCCCAGGAGAACCATCAAAGAGTTTGCTGGAAAAGGATATGTCCTTTTTCTAAAACCCCTGAACCTCTACTGAATTATTCATGGAGAGATGGTGTGAATGGTTTGGTACTGACATTCTGTTTTCTAGCACACTCTTGGTTCCATCTAGATATGCAGGTGACCATGCAAACACAAGGATGAGTTTTAAGTTCCAGACTGTAATATACTTAGTGTGTGTATATATATATATAAAATGCAGCTTGAACAAGGGAATTCTGGGAAAATGTGGAGCCTTCTCCACCAAACCCAGAAACTGTATTATACTCTCCAGTGTTGAAAACCCAACTGCCATCGATATCAAAAATCTTTCCAACACTAGGTGCCTTCAAATGACTGGCTCTGTGCAGAGAAGAAAGCAGTGGATATAGTCTACCTTGACTTCAGCAAAGCTTTAACCTCCCATAGGATCCTAGTAGCCAAACTGAGCTGAAAGAATCACAGAAAACTTCGGGTTGGAAAAGGCCTTTAAAAGTCATCTCCTCCAAGCCCCTTGCAGTCAGCAGGTACATGGATAGACAGTGGTTCAAAATCTGGTTATCAATATTCTTCAGGAGTCAATAGATATTTTACATCTTCAGGAAGAAGAGACCTCTGGAAGAGGAAGAGCCTTCCCCTTGCAATCCCTGCCATTCCTTCTGCCTTTTCCACTTGCAGCTTCAGCAATCGTCCAACAGATCTTTCACCCCAGCACACAAAGTGAGGAAATGCTGTGAGAGTTTTTTCTTTTGAGGAAGAAGTGGAAAGATGACATTTTTAAAGATATAGCAGCCCATCACTCATCCCCATCCCTGTCAGGGCAGATAATAAATGGAAATGAAATAAACTCTAATGAAGCCTCCACTTTGTTCTCAGAGCTGACTGCCCAAAGGATGTTCAGGCATCTGTGAGCAAAAAGCTACAAGGTCCCAGGTTTCTGGGCTCACTTTCTTCTTTACAAGGGCCATTACACTGATCTGAGTGGTTCATTTGTTTTTCTTGTCACTTAAAGGCTTATATAAAGGAAGTTACAAAGAGGGGGAGAGGGCCGGGTGAATCATGTCTTAAATTATGTTCTGATTATTTAATCTAATGTCAACCTAATGCTTGCAAAAGTGCTTAGGACTTAAGATTCTTTTTTCCCCTTCCCTAAATGTTATCCAGGTAGTCTAGCCAAGAGAGTTAATTGTCCAAGGAAGGTGGTTAGATTGGCCTAAATACACTGGTTCTTCAAGTGTGAAAATGAGCTTATCTCCAGAGAATACATTCAAGCTTCAGGATTGCCATATCTGTGACAGTTACATACCCTGGGAAACCTATATACAACAGACCTTTAAATATGAAATAGCAATGTCATAAATTCAGTTGCCCAAAGACTTGTGTCCTGTCCCATTCCAGATACTTTTCCCTCCAGCTGGCTCTCTGGAAACATGGAGGTCTACTCTTGAGTCCTATGCCCTCTTTTGTCAGCCCCCCCTGCATCCTTGCTGCTGTGATACAGGGGAATGCTAGTTTAACACTCAAAACAGTTCCCTGTTCTGGGGAAAACACATTGAATTTTTTAAATTTAGAGAAAAGGATAAACTCAGTCATTCTCCCATGAAATCTTACAACTGTTCTCCCACGAAAGCTATAACTGTTTAATAATTGCAATTCTGAAGTCTTGTTAAAGGAGTTGTACAAGACTTGGGTCTATTTAGTTTTGGAAGGCAAAAAACAAGGTTCTTCTTTACCCTCCTCTTGTGGGGCTTAAATATTTGCCAAGTTACTTAATCATTTATGAAAACAGTACAAGTATGAACAAAATCTTTGTGAATCATACGTTTTGCTTCTTTTGATACACCAAAGAAGATTAACAGAGCCTTCTAGCTGTATGATTTCTCCCTCCCTCATAGCTGCTAAAACATCCCTCACAACCAGCCACTCTCATCCTCTCCCTTTTCTCTGCTGTTTTTCCAGTATTTTCACTGAAAAGAAGCAGGGCATCCTCACCATGCTCACACTCAAGAGGGATGCAGAGAGGACTCCAACTCCAGCCTGCAGGCTGGCTGGAAGGCAGACAGCTGTTTGCCTCAAGCCTCACAGAAAGAAGAACTGTATCTGTAAGCTTGGAGATCTCTCCCTGCTGTGCCAGGGCTTCTCAGCCACCCCACGAGACATGAACAGGATATTTCTGTCAGTAGCTCTACCCTGCCTGCACACAAGGCATGGTAAAGAGCCTTTACTTTAGCCTTTACTTCCCATCTGATAGATTTCATTGCTTTTTTTTAATAACCTTAAATATTGCATATTTGAGTTTAATAAGACTTGCTCCCAATTCTGTTCCACTCCTGCAGAATTCCTTTAATAGAATGTTAGGTTATGAAGTTAATAGATTGCTTCCTGACAGAAAGAGGCTGCCTGGAGCCCAAGGGGTCTTGCATGTGGTGCTCAGTAATTGTGTGATTCGGGTTAGTGGTGAGACACAACAGGGCAAGTGTTAGTGAGATAACATATGCTTTGTGAGCCCCATCAGGAAGGAGGTGAAGCCCTGTGCTTTCACCATGTGCTGTTTATTATCACCCATCAGCACAAGCCTTGATCTATCTTAGTGATTAAGAGGAAGATAAATAAAATGGCATTTACTTTTCATTAGTGAAATATCCACTGATAACCTGAGGAACACTAACTCCTTCAGGAAGAGTTTTCCCTTGAGCTGCAGGAAAAACTAAGAAATACTCAAACTTGACATGTTGCTGTTGTGTGTATATTGTTTTCTCTTCTATATGCTTCCAATTTTTATGCTGCTGCATTTATAGCTTTGGAATGAAAAAAGCACTTCACATTAATACCCAGATGTTAAAAATTCTACTGTCAACCTACAACACGATAAATATTAAACCACCTAATGAATTTATTTTTAAGTAGTTTGTATAGTAGCAGAGTTAATTTTAAGTGACATTGGATGAGAAAAAAATGTCTTCAGTTATCCAAATATTTCTCCTTGAGCCTTCTGTTGCTCAAAATTAGCAGGTTCTGAAGACAAACAATTATAACTGCCCCTAACTTCCATATACTTACATAATAATGCTTCTACTCTGAAGACAAAACTTGGTAAAGGTGCTGAAAAGCCAAGATATTACTCTAATACTCATGTATCCCCTACCTTTACACCCCAAGTCTCAGCACATTCTCACAAAACCACATTTTTCATATTCTCAGAGTAAGATGTGTGATGAGAGATCATACCATGAGGATGTGTGCAGGTACACAACTCCCATTAAACCCTGGGCCAAGTTCAGCAGCTTAGCATGAGCTGCTCAGAAATAGGAGTTAGTGACCAAGTCCCAAAGACAGATCACAAAAACATTCTTTGTGAAATACCCAAATCACCAAAAAGAAGAAATACAGCAGGAAAAAAAACACCACATGATTTTAAACTCAAGTCATAAACCAACAGTGTTGGAAAAGTAAGATGCAGAGATACTTGAACTAAATTTCTGCCTGGTATTAATCACACGGACTGGCCACACAATTCACAAGACATTTCCAACCCCTAACATTCTGTGATTCCAGGATCATTTTAGAGCTGGCTAAAAAAGCAGCTTACCACAGACTTGAGCAAAAATGATAATTGTCCTCATTAAACAGACATATTTCACCAAATCCTAAATTAAACTAAGTTACAGCATTTCACCATCTCAAACTATTTTCATCTAAACTTGTTTCCCCAAGAAGTTACTGGGCAGTGAAGCCTGTGATGAAACCTCACCACGATGTGCACACATCCTTTGGTCTGACAGCTGGCTCTGAGAACAGACAGCAAATGGATATTGACCTACTTTCTACTGGCAATATATGAAGGAAGCCAAACAGCTGTGGTTGTTTGTAACACTAAAATATGCAAGTCAACTCTCCTTATGCATACGAATGCACTTGACATTTTACAGAATGCCCAGAACACTCAGTTTTAAAACTCCATCCCTGGTGCTCAGTGCTAAACTTAAGTAGTGCATGTTGCAGCCTCAGATTTCCCTGAATGCAGGAAGCAGCCCAGCTTTTTATGCTTTCCAGGTACATACAGCTAACGTTTTAACTTTCAAGTTTCAACCAACTAAATCCATTGCACTTCTTCCTCAATTTGCCCATTTGGAGATAGTCTCTTCTCCACAGAAAAAAACATGAGGAAGAAGTACAAGACTCAAGCTCCAGGAGAGTTGCAGCTCCACTGTGCTCAAGCTATTGAGTTTCACACAACAGTCCTAACTTACAACTCATTGCCTGCTACCTTTTCAGTTTTGAAATCAAAGGCATTAAAGGGCCTCCCATTCTGTTCAGATTCAAGCTTTTTATGTGGCTGTGAATCTAGTCCTAAGCACTGTGTAACAGCTCAGAAGTATCACAAAAGTCAGATCTCCTCACTCCTTTATCATCAGAACTCAATGAGACTATAAAAAAACCCTACCTGGCATTGGAAAGGTGAATCCTGAGAGGCAGTCTGTCATCAAATGTCTTCATGTTTCAATGCAATCAAGCTTGGACATGAGACCTTTACTGACAGACTCCATAGAACAGATGTATGTTTCCAGTGAGAAACAATCTTTAAAGCAGTCTCTAGAAGCATGGAAATCTCCCACGAGTTTTTACAGCATTCAGTTCCCAATGTTCTTCCAGTTTTATCTGTACTGAAGAGGTTCTTAGAGTAACAAATTAAAATGACTGTGCTTTAGCTATTATTCTTAGAGCCATACGTAGTATTGCTTTTTACACTGCTAGGAAATCTCACTGCTGTGATTGCTTTTGATCCTTTCTTCCTGTTAGCACCACTTTTTCTTTCCCTCTTGCTTTTCTTCCCCAAAAGGAAGCTAAAGAGTTCTCCAACCTCTAATTGCACTATGTTCAAGACAACTGCATTTCTTTGACACAGGTAAAGTTTTCAGTGATCTCTGTGGCTGTGATATGACAACATCATCTTCCCAGATAATCATTTGGGCTCAAAATGATGTGTGAAGATACGGGGAATAATTTCTCTCATACAAAAGGATAGAGGTGCAGAAAAACTCCCCACAGAATTTCTAAAGACAACCACAAGCAGCAGAATAATGTACACTACTTAAACTGGGTGAAGATAAGGAAGCATACTGATCAGCTGAAAGGCATATTGAAAATGGATGAAGAAATTCTGTAGAGGAGGAACAATCTGCACCTCTGCTCAGTCTTTTAAATACCCTGGTGATTTCAGAAAAAGACAACAAGCCCAAAGGTCTAATATATTAACGGCACTCTGACTTAAGTGATGTAGAAACTGACAACAAAGATAATAAAAGATATTTATGCTAGGCTACTTCGATGGATCACCTCTGAACAACTCATGTTATTGCCTTCTCCTCCTCAGTATCTAGCAAGCTATTTCAGTGGAGAAGTACAGTAATAAGATTTCTCCTACACACCAATTATTATTAAACAGAAACAATTCTGTAGGAGAAAGCATTGGCAAATAAGTCACAATGCACTTATATGTACTCTTAGATGTAGGTGTTTTGGCAGTGCATGCATATAACAGCCTATAAAGTCTACTGCTGTGTAACTAAACTAATCTGAAGTTTCTGACAAAGGGAGAAAAAGTTAGCATTGTCATCACCATTTCAGATATTGATATCTATTAGTCCTTGCAACTCCAAGACTAAAGTAATCAGTAGCTTCACTTTATAAATACTGAATAAGATGAACTGTGACTTCGCAAAACAGAAGCCCTGTATGTGGCTCAGCCTATAAAAAGATCACAAAATCACCTACAACTTCAGTCTATCTTCTTAGTTACTGTACCTATGTTTTTTCCTCCTAGTAAACTCACATCTCTTATCCAAAGGCAATTCAAAATATCCACATTAGCATACAAGCAGGACATTACACTCTCTTGGCACTGAGAAGTTATGACTATGCATATACTACAAAAGATGCCCTGACCCAGCCCCTTCGATATTGATGCTGCTGTGACACCTCCAGACAGGTGACCACTCACCATAATATATTGCTACACTGGGTTTTGACAGATATTTAATTCTACCTAGGTCTATGGGGTTCCATAATTCCTTTTGCAGCTCAAATGATGTTAGACTTGGGTGACTCAACCTGCTATAAGTGACATTGCTAAAAAAAGGAAAACCAAACAAAATTGTAACGAGGCAACAAAAGAAACATAAGCAGCTCTGAAGTGCTTATTAATATTTTAGTCATGTAGATTGTAATTGAGGAAAACTACTTGCTGTCCTTGTGGCATAGATTAATTATTTATTCTGTATATATGCAGCTCAGTCACTACAAGGAGTAAGATTGCTTGATAACATTGGAGCAAACTAAAGAGTCCGTGTGCCTTTAACTCCACATACCCTGGGTCATTTAACTATGCCAACATACACTTAAGGTATTTTTTTCTCATCATGCCAGAATTATCCTCAGGGATTATTTAATCAGTTACTAGAATCATATTTGACTGTGCCCTAATGAGAACACCAGTAACTCTTCCTCCTACTAGGCAGTACAGCTGTAGACACCAATCATGAATAAAATGGTTTACAAAAGTTACCGGGACAGAGCTCTCTTTCTAGGTATCTGCATTTTCAAGAAAATAAGTTTTCTGCTAAAGAAGTACAAGTGTTATTTTGAGGCTTACTTAGGTAACCTCAGTTTATAGGTTCATACTTTCAGATGTAAAGCATTCGATATCAAATGGTGGCTAATATCAAATGGTTCTGAATAATATGGAGTACCTCACTGAACAGCAAGGCGAAATTCTTCCAGAAACTCCTCTTCTTTCATTTAATACCACATTTCCATTCATTCAACAGTGTCTTAGTTTCAGTAATATCTTGGGCCAGTAAACTCCATAAATCTCCTATGTTGGATGATTAGTTCCTTTCCTCAGTTTTAAAATGTAATGCCTTTCAATTTCCATGATTATTTCCTTGTTCTTACGTGATAAGTAATAAATAGGTGCCACCATTTATCTTGTCAGCATAGTTCATTATTTTGCATCTCACATGCCTTCTACTTGTCTCTCAAAATAGGATAGCTGTTTAGCTCAATCTCTCTTCCCACAGAGCTATCTGTCATTTACTATCCTGGCACCTCCCATAAAATCCACTCTACTTCTGCTAGGTCTTCCTTGATTCAGTCTCTGAATCTTTAATTTACATCATAATATAAGAAATTGTTCATGTAGAAGCATTATAAGACCTTAGTTAACACTTAGGTTAGAGACTTGTATTTCTCTCAAATCTGGCATTTTGCAAGAACAATGATGCCATTCCTTCCTAATTACATTATCTTGTATACTCAACTTATTCAAGATACTTATATTAACAGATGCAATAAACTCACAGTAGGATATTAAATCACTGCCCATCAGCAAGTTAATATCCCATGTAGCACCAATCCCTCACTGGCAAGTGAAACGCAGAATGAACAGCTTCAATAGTCAATAATTATCTTTTTCCCAGCCATGTTTATTCTACAGCCAGCCCTCCAATCTAATAACTGCAACTGCATTGTTTTGCCAAAGCATGGTAACCATTTTAGTCCAGACCATAAAGGTGCTAAGATATCAGACCTAAGTCAGCCCTGTCTGCTATTATGTTCAGGACTTGGGCTCATATTCAGCATTTACTCTGGACCCTCCCACTGAAATGGCCATGACCACATTCTTGTACCTAAGTCAAGGCAGAAGTTACTGGCAGCTACCAGGCTTTTCATGTTTTTTTCCCCTATTCTTCCAAAGATCAGACCCACAGGCATTTAGAAGGGCAGGTGTCTGTTTATGCAGGCCAGATAGTAGATTTATTTTTCTCCCCCCTCAAACAAATGCATCCAAGTACCAGCTAAATCTAAGATGCATTTGGCAGCTTCATTATTTCTAAAGAATTTTCTTTTCATAATCTACATCTTCAGGAATATAAGAACCAAGGCTGAAATACTGCTTTTTAAGTTGGTTTGGCTCCTTTTTTCAGTGTTATCATTCCAGGAAAAAATTTAAGCCTGTATATATACACAGAGAGGCATGTGTGGACTCAAATATGTCATTCTAATTCAGTGTCTTAATAGCAATTTCTTTAATGGGGAATTTTCAATTCAACACACTGAAGACTCATGCAAATTTATTTAAACCAAATATTTTATTATACTGGGATTTAGTTACTTCACACTATGCAATTTAGCTCTGTTTTTATTACATGGGAATTTCTTACAGTACCAATACACTGCTCTGCTTAAGAATCCATGTGATCACAGCAGAAAGCTTTCAAGGGCTGTACACTAAGTATTCAGAGAAGCCACTGAATAAGCTCATGTATCTGGTCACCTTTGTGTAAGAAAATTTACTATTCAAAGTATGTTAATTATTTTAGATCACCTCTTCAACAAATACTTGCAAACACAGGTAAATTTATTGTTCAGCTTTGGCTTTGAAACTGCCAAACAAAAAGGACATGGACACATACCCACATGAACGAATTGAAAGCAGGGCAGCTGCTGCATCTCAGTGAAAAAAGGATATGAAGAGACATATTTCTTGTTAGGTTTTAAAAATGCTGAGTAAATCAGAATCTTCTAAATGTGCAGGTGTTAACTAAATTAAACTCCACCTACAGAATCTGCACAATGAATGTTTCAACCATTTTAATAAATGCTGATGAGTGTCAGAGAAAACAGCTATAACTTCATTTATACTGTACAGTAAAATGTAAAGCACATTCTTTGTGCCTTTTTCAACTGCAAATATTTGTAATCAGCTACAAATGGCAAATTAGAAACCAGTAACACTGCAGTTCATGTCATTGACTGTCACAGGGTATACATTCTTCCTACACCCATCAGCAGAGCTTACACTGACTGTGTATTACACCAGCTTTAGATCTCTATAATTAGATTTTTTTTTCTTTATTCTTTCTCCCTTTCCCTCGTATATATTTTTTTCACCCTGGGCACTACAAAGATTTAGGTGTTTACCTAACTCTTTCTACCACAAACAGTCCTTTGAAATCCATTCCTTAATTATGGAAGTTACATCTCCTTTTTTTTAAATCATAGGCTTCAGTTAAATGTTTGAAGGCAAGCACAGTATGTTACTGTGCACTCCATAGCACATCACAAATAGGCTGTTGATTTCCACTGAGGCCTGTACATGCTAATGCTATATAATCATAGGCTCTGTCTAGAAAAATCAATTTTTAGCCATAATGTAAGCTGTAATTATCACAGGTATGCCCATGACCATGCACTTCAAGGCATCTACAAAACTAAATACAAAACAGCTATAAGAAGGTAGGAAGAATGACAAACAAGCAAGAGTTGAGCATAGGTTGAGAGTAAATAATTCTTAAGTGTGCTTCCACCAATGCAGAAACAACCTGAAGTATTTGGGAAAACTATTTCCTGCCTTACAAAGTAGTAGAAAAAACCTCCACCTTAATTAATATGGAACATTTTATAAGCTAATTTTTATTTTTTCAAGTTAAATTAAGAAGCTGAAGGAAAAAGAAAATCACTTCGTGTTTCAACAGTGAAAACTTAAAGACATTTTAAAATATATACATAAATCCCATATAAACAGCTACTGAAAGGATACTGCTATTGGCTGATTTCTTATTTGTTATACTAGCCATTTTCTGCATTAGTTATTACAAATTACATAGATAGTTTACCATAATTTGGAGACATTTAGCTCATTTTCTGTAATGTTTCTGCAAAATGTTTAATTCCTAAGAGTACAACTGAATGATACCAAACATGACATTCCAGGGTATTTCTTAGATCTAAATTGAAGCTGTATCTATAAGTTTCACTCCCTGATACCTGAGCATCATGCTGCTAAACAACATTTACTACTGTATCCTGCTCTTTCTTGAGGATTTTGATGACTGCTGACCTCACTTCCTGCCATAAAGCGTGCAAGTTTTTTCCTTTGCTATTTGTGCTAGACACAGGCTTTACTACGGCAAGTTGGACATATCTGTAGAAATCAGGTAGCTCTGCCTCAACTGAAGGAACAGATAACAGCCCTCCTGCTGCAGCAATGCCTGTCCCAAAGTCCCATAGCTTCAGAAACCAGCAGCAAGTACACAGGTATATATTCCATAAACATCCTAATTGTGCATTCAGTAGATGTATGCCCATGGGTGTTAATGCCCATCTATCAAGGAGCCGTTCCAGGGCTTGCTTCCACATTTCATCCCTACTCAGGCATCACTAAGAACCTAGGCTATTTCCCTGCAGTCCTGCACACAGGTACCAGGAGCCCTCACATGCCGCTACATGACTTGACACGCGGAATGCTGATGGCACAACTAAAACCAGTGTCTCTGCTTTCCCCACGGGGAGACAACAATTGGAGTTACAAGATTTTTTGGAGGGTTTTTAATTTATTCACTTTAGAAATACTCATTTTTCTTTTAAACCAGAGTTCTGAATAGTTTTCCATCTTTTTATATCTGCTTCCAGTCTCTAGTAATCAGAGTGGCATACATCTAAGCCACCTGTGGGATACAGCATAGTGCCCTCCCCACAAACACTTCTAGTATCTATTAGGGATTACAATACATGCTCACAGGACAAGAATAATTTGCTGGTGATTAAAAGCTGGAAGGAATCAATGCAAAATATGTATGTTTTTCATGGCCTGACATTGTACATATCAAATCCAAGATATTTCAGTGGCATAGAAATTCTTAATAACACTCATATCCTTTAAGAACCTTTCAGTACTTTGAACATACTAACAAAACCAAGCCTCTAACTCCATTTGAAATAAATAGTAACTACATACAGATTAAAGATAAGAAACTGGGACATGTGAATCACTCTCCTGTTATTCTGGATCATAAAATAACTTGATCCTTTCTCCCCTGTCTTGTACTTTTAACAAGACATGTAAATCATCTGGTTAAAAGTGAGAGTTAAGTAAATAGAGGAAGATGCTTGTTTTTTTTCCCTCTTTTATGGATTGATGGCAACACAACTTTGCCAAATCAAGTTGAGGAAATGAAAGAGCACAAATTACTCTTCCCTAACACTAGAAAAAGCCTGTGAGGGACCAATAGCTACTGGTTAATTGACTATAATTTACTGTTGAATCAAATCAGCAATAGTCCTGCTGTCCAGAACATCCTGCCAGCCAATGCAGGTAAAACTGAACAAGTCCCAGCAGCAGGTGTTTAATAGAAGATCAGATGATCTCTTTCTGCCAGGTTCTGAGAAGTCAGCCTTTTCAACCTCTGCCCCCAAAGGCATTGCTGCAACAATTTTAATTACAGACCATTTACCCGAGCTCAAGAGAAACACTGCCACTTGGACTGCAGGTCCAGTAAAATAAAAGACAACCTCAATTACAAACCCAATGCAGTGGAGAAATTCTCTTTAGGAGAAATCCCTCTGCCTAAAATCTATGATTCCAGATCTCCATTCAATGGAATTCTTCAGCTATGCATGCCTGGTTTGAACCATCTACTTTCTACTCTCTCCACATCTTCACACATGCCCACAGAATCTACCCAGCAGCTCTGTCTCATGAATATCCTTTCATAATAGAATCATAGAATGGCCAGGTTGAAAGGGACCCTAAATGACATGTCCTTTACAGGTACTCCAAACTCAGCTCATGCAATGATCCAGCACTCCTGATTTGATTCAGAAAAAAATAAGCAAATCTCATCCTCTATTAAGAGCCTTCTTTCCTTGAATGTGGTTCATGTTCACCTTTCCCACACATGCATAGATTGGTACTTTAAGTTCACAGATTTACAGACATTCCTAGATATTGCCATGCCACAATCGCACTTGACACCTGCACCTAGGAAGCTCAGAAGTGGTAAATCTGCTCATTAGCACTGCCACAAGAAATCAACCTCATTTGGAATTTTATATCCATAAAAAGCAACCTAAACAACAAACAAGTTATCAGCAATCTTTCTAATTCTTGATTAAACACTTCTGCAAGCTAACAAAGTGAATACAGATGCAGAAGTTTCAGCTTAACAAACCAGATGTGTCAAGGTATCTCAGATTTCCTCCTTCTGGCAATTGTTTGATGCATTCACACTTTTCATGGCAAGGGCAAAGAAGCATAGGAGACATCTTACAACCCACCTGCTAAACAGATTTACTCAGAATAACGAACAAGTTGCTAAAACTTTAACTACCTATATAAAAGATCAAGTTACCAAAGCTACTCAATCTTTTGCAATAAGCATTTATTATTAAATCTTCAGGGATTTTTGAGAGAATTTTTAACATTATCAAAAAAGTTTAACACTAATATCACAATTAACATCCACTTCCCATTTCTTTACATCTCTGACTTCAAACATGAATTGCCAGAGCTAAAAGTTGGCAAATCTCAATTACACTTTATTTGATAACAGAACAAAAAACACTGGCTATCAGAATTTTGGAGTGTTTTCTTATCAGGACTCAAGGACTAAATCAGTATTGCATTTTTCTGGACTTTCTACAGAACAGAAAGAAAAAAGGCTACTGCATAGAGTGAATCACATGAGATAGATGAGATGTCACTTTCAACCTAAGATAACCTTTCATTTCTCTTGCCTGATGTGAACCCCTACATGAATTTAGAGTGTTATCATAACTACACCAGGCTCAGCATTATTCGTTTAAATTTTGTAAGGAGACCTTTAATCAAACTCACCATAAAAAAACCCAACTATTTGGTCCACAAATGGCTACTTTTCCCTAGTAAGAACCACACTTACATTGTGATCCAAAACCCGCCTGGAACAGAACTTAATGGAATTTATAGGATGCCTCCTTCTTATTAAAACCAACCAACCAACAAACAACGTTAAAATCCACAATTCTACTGAATTTTTTAAAGAGGAAAGGCTATAGTCCTAAGCTGACACTTCTACCAACTTATCCTCTGTCCCTTTAAACTGGAGACTCTGTGGATATCTCATTTGAGTCTTCAAGACTAAAAAACAACTTCTCTCATATGCAATTAAATCCCATGAAGTGCTTAAAACTTGACATACTGTATTCCATTTTATTGCATGCCTGCTCAGGTAGTGGATGGTATCTGCTGGTTAGATTTCCCTTAGGATTTTACATCACTCCTAAAAATTGTTCTCTGGAAATTTTGTTGCCATGTGGTCAAGAGAGTAACTTTCGCAGTTGCTAAGTTAAAAATTCATTTGCTTGTTTTCCAGATGCTGGCACTTCCATTTAGAAGGTGGATGGTCAAGTAGCATCACTATTCATACTAGCAGAGCTGTCATCCTTTTCTTCGGTAGAGCTCCAGCCTCTGTGACCAAGATTTGATTTGTACACACAGATAATGCTGCTCATGTTAGCAATTCCTGTATCAGAAGTGCTGTGTCAAGGACACATGCAAACCACTATTTAATAAAATATTGAACACCCTTCCTTGGCAATAAAAAGCAAATCACTGAAAGGCAACACTGCTTTTATGTTCCCTGTGGCCATTCTTGGAAGGAATTTGCTATCAGTGTATGCCATCTAACAGCAATCAGCAGATTCATCACAAACCTGAACGAAGAAAAGACTACAGACAAAAGGATAAACAGCCCCAAACCAATAGCTTATTGCACTAATAGCACAAGTATTTAAAAAACAAGTGGAGAAATAACCTCACTTGAAGCTGTACAATCCTTTGATTTTATACCTTGCTTGTAATTTGCGCCTTGTGATTCATATCACTGAATATTTGCATGAACAGAACTTATTGTTTAAGTTCATTTTCTTATAAACCATTCAGTCACCAAATGGTCACCAGCAATTTTCTTATTACAGACTGTTTCAGATTAGCAGAGCATATACAAACCATCTGTTACATGTTATTTTTTGTAATCCAAGTAATATGTTCGGACTACTATGTATCCACCTGATTAAAATACCTTGATTACATTTGAACAAAATCAAACGGCTAAAAATCAAATCATTTTAAGATAACATGTTTTTGAACTTAAGATCTATTTGAGGTATTGGCTTTTTTTCTTTCTACAGCTTTGTAACAACTAGTTTTCAATATTAGCTGCTGTTTCCAGGGAAATCAGCAAACCAAGACAGGGAAATGTGCTGACAGCTAGGGCTATCAAGTAAAACCCAACCCTGAGTTGGCTGTCTGCAGGCCTTTCCACTCACCACTCTCTAGTCTCTCCCATAACTCCACCTGAAACACAAAAAATACCATGGGAATGCCACATCAACAGCACTGTCTCTAGGAAATTAAGGAAAGCAAAATATTTCTAGATATGGAGAACAGGATTTTATTATATTTTGAAGGAGAAAAATAAAGACCAAGATGTTTTTTCCTCCCCAAACATTGAATGCCCATTTTTGGCTCTCTGCCCAGTTTGGAATACTTAAGAGTTCTAATTCCAAATTATATTGAATATTCACTTTCAAAACCAGGCTTGCTATATATGAATTAGGTATCTAAAATTCCCTGTTCATCTTGTTGAAAAGAAAACTCCAGGCTAGCAGAATTTGGAGTAAGGATAAAGCTTTAATCCTTAAGTCTGACCTCAACAAAATCCTTTGTATTCCTTATTGTAAAAAAGCAAAAGAAAATTCCAGAGATTGTCCCCTGCCTACAGATAAGATTTGCATGGTTGCAAAACTGTGTCATAGATAGAATGAAGTGACATATTTTGAGTTCTTTATAATTGCTTAAACTACTGTTCAAGTTTCAAGCTTGGTTTTTTTCCTACCAGATAGCTCCTTACTAACTAGCTGTCTTAGGACACTAAAACACTCCTCAGAAAACACAAATTAGATTGTCAAACATGAACTACAGCAAATGCATATGCTCCTTTTCTAGAATAAACCTGGGTAAGACAGTGTGATCATTGTGTTAATATTTAAATTAGACCAATGAGTTACCTGACACTAAACTTCTCTTCCCACAGTGAAGAAGGTTTAGAAGCAGGATCTGGACTACTAAATTGGGTGAGCAGAGGTGCACTGCTGCAGGCAGTCAAGACACTCACTGGGAAAGACTGATTCCTTACAAGGAGCACTACAGTAGCAATATCTGGTGCTCTGTAGAGATAAGATTTTCTCCCACTTCTGCCCTCCCTTCCCACTTGTTTATAAAAGTTCACTTCAACCCTCTGTAAAAAAGAGGTTGTGTGCCAAGTCTTACAAAGGCTTTTTGAACTTAAATGTAAGTAAGTATTTCAAGGATCTCAGAAATACTACCATACTCCCAGTAGATTCTTGAGAAAATAAATTCTTAGTCCTAGAAAGCAAGATGTACTTAGGGCCTTTTTTACTGAGGTATCATTTCCTTGGGGGAGATAGATCATGAAGAAATTATTCAAGCCTCATATCTTGAGCAGTCTAATTCAAAGCTAGAAAATATGGGCTACAGAACACTGAAATTTTCCACAGGCCATGTACTGACCCAGCAGAAGCCTCACTGGACTGTCACTCAAGTGCAGCTAGAGCTTAGCTGCCCACAGTTCTCCTCCAGAGCTATAACCCACCAACTAACACCATGTGGAGTCAAAGCTTTCCTTCTGTCCATACTGAAACAGTGTCTTGCTGTTAACAGAGCAATTCCATGTGCCTTCTGAACCCTCCAGCAACTGCCTATTGATATGTTAAAAGAAAACCTGTAATAAGTGTTAGGACAAAAATGTCTGCTGTCAAAAGGGATGTGCTTATTTTTTCCCCTATGAAAAACACCAGGTTTCTCCCTCTACTTCTCTTCAGACAAGTAAAGCTTGTGAAGATGAGAGGTCTAGGACCCAATCTGCCCTACCCAGTTTTAACACTCAAGACAATACATATGCTTGCTTAGCCATTTCTTTTGTTTTCCCTCCCTTAATTAAGCAGCAATGGGGAGGCTCCTCTAGGTAACAATGTAATCTCAGTAGTTGGAGAGTCACAAAACTCAGCTTCAAATAGTGGAGCAATACTGTCCATATGCTGTATAATTACATCTGAATTAAATAGACATCAGAGACACCACAGGTGGACATCTGTAGAATAGTTTTCTACAGTTCCATTTTATTTCTGTTCTTTCTTGAATTTACCTTCTGATAACTAGTATGAAATTCACTCTACTAAAAGGCCATTGAAATATTCAGTTACTGCAAATATTTTCAATCACAAGTATTTTTCAGGACTCAAATATATTAATATGTGCATCATTTTTTCTTAACTTCCTCCATAATATTTTAGCCCCCAACAGAGACCTAAATGACTTAACCCCATTGAAACAAAGTAGGTCTCTTTCTCAAGATTGGGCGATACTGAAGTCCAGGTCAAGTTTGAGAAATATATCTTAGTATAAAAAATTGCCTCCTTTCCTTACCATAACCCCAACACCATATTTCTGATCACTGTCCTCAACTTCCAAGCCTTCTGGATACTTAAAAGTTGATCTAAGGCACTGCAATATACACTTTTGTGTCTCTCCAATGAGGCCAAAATGCTGACCACTGAATGAATGGACTGTTGTAAGAGCTTTAGGCAGCATCCCCATTTATGCTTGTTTACTTAAGCCCTAGTTAGCACATGTGCATTAGAAGAAAGATAACTGTGCCTGTCAGTTGGACTCTTACAATCAGTCCCTACTCTGTGCAGTGTAATTTGAAAGGTTATATACTTTTCAGGTCTACAACATGCCCACAGTATACCAGTATAGGGTTTTTTTAGGGGACAGTGCATGCCTGCAGACTACCCCAGAAAAGTCTTCTCAACACCAAATGACCACCCAAAGAAAACCACTTACTGATCAAAGATAGAGGCTAGAGAAAGTTAAAAAGCAGAAAATATTGACTGAAATTGAACTGCTGCATTGGCCTAGCAGAAGCCAGGATTTACCTTCTGGCAACCAGCCTCCAGCTGGGCTGAACATAAGGACAACAGCATTAGACAAAACACCTTCCCCTGGTTGTGGTTTCAAAGACCCTGAGTAAAATCAATCAGTGAAAACACCTCCAAGTTACCTCCACTGTATCTCAAACCTTGTGATTCATCAGTACAGGTTTTGCAGATTCCTTTACATTTGAAACAGGGAATATCTGTCTGATGTTTTCTCCAGAAATAAAGTGAACATTAAATATTTGACTTATACATGGTTCCAAGGTAGAGGCAACTAAGGGTGCTGTGGCATCAGCAATTCCCTCCGTTGGTGTCAGCAATGCTTAGAGCATATACTGGATCGGGGGGGGGCTTTCAATTTGTCTTTCAGGGTTTCCAGTTTCCACAAACTTATAATTAAAGAATATTCTAATAGGAGCAAGCTTGCCAAAGGAAGGAAAATGTAATTGAAATATTTTTGAACCAAACATTTTAGATAAGGAGCATCAAACAATAGAGGCCTCCTTCCTGAGGGAAAATGCCTCACCACTATTTCAAAAGCATGTGAAATATTCATAACACTGCCTTGAAAAGCAGTATTTACATGAACGGTTGCAGAATTTCAATGTTCCATTAATGAACCTAGGTAGTGCTACCGACTCTGCAAATACCAGAGATGCAAACTTCAGAAAACTAAAGCTAAATCTAAGTATGCTACGAAAATGCTAATTTACAAGACAATGGAGTAAAACTTCCTAGGAAAGAGCTTGACATTTGCATGTGGAAGCTTCTAAGTTGCATTTTGGGTCTGTATTTTGGCTTTTCCACACATACCACTTACTAAACGGTTGTCTACTTCTGGGTAAGCATTTGAGCAATAGGCAATGTTCAGCTTCAGTGTCCTACAGTTTATCTTAATACATTATTACCAAGAATGTGGAGTTGAAATGCCCTTACCTGTTTGTTTTCCATGGAGCTGATGGAGCAGGTCCAGAGGAGGCCACAAGAATGATCAGGGGGCTGAAACACCTCTCCTGTGAAGACAGGCTGAGGGAGCTGGGATTGTTCAGCCTGGAGAAAAGACAACTTCAGGGGGACCTACTAGTGACTTTCCAGTACTGAAAGGGAACTTGCAAGAAGGCTGGAGAGGGCCTGTTTGCAAAGGCCTGGAGTGAAAGGACAAGGGGTGATGGTTTTAATTGATACAATGATAGTTACAACCTCTTCACCACCTCCCTCTTCAGTTATCCCTCTTGCTTCCAAGGGAAGAGAATGGTACATGTTATACATGCAGTTCCCTAAGTGATCTTATAGTATCCCAAAATATTTTAATAGTTTATAGAACTATTAATGCACATAAGTCCTGCTGCATTAAAAGGTAAATTAATCTTACTAGCTAGCATGATAAAAATTCAATTGATGAGTCCTGCAACCATCCCTGCTGACTTGTGATGAGCAGCTGTATTGGAATAAAAAGAAGAAAATGCTAATGGGGAACAGGGGGAAAAAAATCCCTGGCTGAACACTGGCCCTGCCTTTTCCAAGGAGACAAAACTTTTTCTGTTGGTATTTAACATTGCAGCTTGCACTTGCTGCTACTTATGGAGTACAGAAAGACATAATTCAAGTCTTGCTAACATACTGATGCAAATGCAAACCTAGTCTAATAAGTATTAGAATAATATCAACATAAATAATAGCTTCTGTATAGCCCATAACAATGATAGGTAATTTCATTTTAATTAAATGTCTGTTGGAAAACTCTCTCTGAATTTATCTTATTAACTCTTTTGACCATAAGGGGGAAAAAGAGGAAGAAAGAAGAGTTGTTTTAATATTCTATTGTCATGCAAGGTATCGAACCTGCTGGCTTCCTGATTAGCACTGACTTCTGGTATTAAAAATTCAAGGTCAACTCTTCTCACACAAGACAGTATTATCAGCTTTTGTGTAATAGGGAGCATATAAAACACAGAGCCACTGCTTGCCAAAACACTCGAGTCTCTCTTAGCTCTGCTGTGAGGAGGAGTTAGATGCTTGGATATCATCAGTACCCAAGAAAGAACTCAGCCCGTATCTCTTCAGTAAGCTTTTTATACTTTCGTGAAAAGGATGAGGGAGAAGAACCCAACTGCACTCCAAATGAGAAAGTCAGTGAGGCAGAAAAATTACATCCCAGTACAAATCCACAATGAGAACAATCCCGGATGAACCACACAGGTCACCTCAGAGAGCCAATCTGTAATTTCAGTCTTTTCAGTCTTAGTCTACACTAGTGTTTCCAGGGAGATGGTCTTTTCCACTTCAAGTACTGCAGATGTTGGACACCAAAGTCATGTGCCAGCCATTCCTCTAGCCAACTCTAATTCAGATATTTACACACATGGATTGTACAAAACAGGAAAAAGTGAGAGCAAGAGGCTGCAGAAGAATGCAAGTAAGAAAAAGCAGTATGAAAGTTTCATTTCCCATCAAAACCTTCTGAAGTATCCTGGTTTCCACACAAGGTTCTCTCACAACTGTCTTCTATAAAAGTAAGTACCCTGTTGTGGTAAAAGTGTAACATCAAAGTACAAGAAACAGGGAGCAGGCTGTAAAAGATAACACAAAAAGATATAACACTTGACAATCTGACCTCAGCACCAAGGGATAAACTTTTAAAGCTCTTTGTGCCCTAGCCTTTTCAAAGACAATGAAATTAGATAGTAAGTCTTTTTTTTTTTTTGAGCTATTTTCCAGTATTATTTGAACTTACTGGTTTACTTAAGAAATCCCCAAATCCACACAAACACCTCCTCAACAGCCTCCCCCACCTTGGTAAACACATTTCCAGGAATAGAAATGGATATAAGTTGCTGCTCAACAAAATGTTGATTTGGTAATATAGTTCCAAAGGAATATTTAATCTTCTGAAGTTATGCATTCCTCAATGAAACAGTGTCTGAAATAATGTTGAATTAATGTGTTACGAGGAGAGCCTCTATAGCACTCCTACGGCTCTTTACATTTAAATGTTTCTAACAATCAAGTTAAAGAAACACTTAATACTATATCATTACTAGTTTCTGAAGACCTAGAATATAACAGTATTCCATCTGGTCAACTGCTAACTTTGATGAAAAATATTTAAAAGACTTTTGTACAAAGTAAGATCATTAATGTTTAAACTTAGCAAATCTAAAAGAAAATCATTTTCAGAGAAAAGAATATGAAAAAGCTTAATTAAAAGATTCCTTGAAACAATCTAGCCAATACACATATGGAATATGCCTTAAGCAAAAAGTCAGACTGGAACCTATATGGCTTACATAAGGGATTAAAGTTATGAATAAGATATAAGGTGGGAAAAAATTAGCAATTCATGTTCTGAGTTAGAGAACAGTGTTTCATCTGTGTAAGAACACTAGGCCAAAGACCATCTAGCCTTGTTTTCTCCCATGCTGCCAGTAAAAAGTTTTGTATTAGGGAAGGATTGTGCAATAAAAGTAAAGAACTAAGTGATCTTTTTCCCCCAACTGCCAGTGCATTCTGATGTCTAACTCTTGCATCTATATGTCTCAAAGATTCTCAGGATGATAAAATTAAGAACAAATGAAGACAATCAAAACTACCTATAGGAACTCTATCTTTTCAGTGCAGAGAATAGACTGTTTAAGATGCAGGCTGCCATCTTCAATTTCTCAGTAACCCGTCTCATCTGAAAAGGCCTTCATTCTGCACTCAGAGAAGCTGCTACTTGAAATATAAACTATTTCTGCTTTATGTATGTAGCAAGATAAATACTGAACATGTTTCAAACAAAATCAAAATCAAGGAAAGTTTTATAATATTCAAAATAAAGGAGTTCAAAGCAGAAAGCAGTTCTACAGGGAAAAAGAAACAGCAGAAAACCATCTGAAACATCTCACTGTTACAGAGGGGTTGGTAGCACTGCCTGTTTTGCTTCCTTTGAAGACCTTCCTGTCAGGTTCTCCCAGATGAACAAACATTAAATTGTTAACATTGGCAGACTAACTGCACTGAAGGAAGAGCTAACAAGAGGTGGTTGGTGTTTGGCTCTCCAGGTTGATAACACTACTGCAACTTAGAATAAGTCATTTTGTTCAGGCATAATGTTTCAGCCCCTTATCTTAAATATTCATTATTGTTAGAATTCTTTTTTAAAAGGTTCACTTTAAGTCAGGTCTTTATGAAGAAATTGTTCATTGGTTTGGTAGACCTTCAGAAGTACTACCTTATAACTACTGCAGAACTACCCACAGCTGGAGAGAGGGAAAGAGACCACAGAGGCCTGATGACCCAACAGTGCTTTCCTGACTTATGCTTACATACCTTGTTAGCAAAACTGAACCCACCTCAGGTGCTCCACACCCCTGAATTGGGCAAGGAAACTGATGGGCAGTAACAACTCCTGGTTTCTTAATGGACTGCACTGATGATTAGGTTGGAAGTACAAAAGGACCTGTGCTCTCACTCCTAACTCTGTGCAACAAGAGCTTTACAAATCTGTGACAGCTCTGCTAAATTGGATTTAGTGCTGTGTTATTTTGTTTGGCAAGGAAACAGTCACGAGCAAAGCGAGTCTTTGAAAGGCAGTGTAACAAGCTCTTCTGCCAGTTTCTTAGGTATCTAATTAGACCTCTTGATACAAGCAACCATGTGGAACTGGGGTTGCCCAAAGTATAACAGGCCCACCTGCTTTTCCCCACATATGAGTTTGTACAAAGGGAACTTGGATCTCATTTTCTCCTACCTATTTTCAGACAATTGGTATTAGGCTCTCAGGGTACGTTTTTAATTAGACAAATGGAAAGTAGTCCATTCTTTCCACTGCATTTGGCATAGTGATGTGCTTAGGGGAATAATAGGTACCAATACTCACCAGAACGAAGCAATGAGCTGCTTTTCTTCAAACCACTTAGAGGCAATGCTCACAAAGCAACTAACAGAAGATCTCACAAAGTCTGCGAAACTAAGCCCTAATGGACTGCTCTCACTCCCAGAAGTGAACAAGTATCCTTTACAATGACTGAAACTGAAGTCAGAGTATTTAGGATCCTTGGGACTGCTAGTGAAAATACTTCTCAGTGTTATTAATCCTCACTGAAATGCTCATGTTACTCCTGTGAAACTTTTTTTGATGGTTGAGACACTCAGGTGATGCAGGCCTATAAAGGATACCAGAAATAAAACTGCTTTATGCATCATAATATGTCCAGCTTCCCAACTGATGAGAACTTTAAGGTATGTCCAGGAGTATGGAAGAAATCAGGATTTTCACTCACTTTAGATATGTCATGTCTAAAAAGTAAGATTTGACAAATTCCAACTTCATCATAGAAGCCTCGTTACTTATCAGCTGAACCTTCAAATTCATTATAAATCTCAATTCCCACTACCTCAAAAGGACATTGAGAGGTATCAGTAACTTGGGGAAACTTCATCTGGTAGTTTCTGCAAATGGAGATTTACTTAAGTTACCTTTCTTACTTCCAGACCTACCTATCCAACATTGAAGAAAACCAAGAGGACCATTTCTAATCCAGCTAAGAATGGTACAACACAATTCCTTTGAAAAACCTGCTGACTTCAAGCATAACTTTGATGTTAGTGAACATTTCAATTTACAGAACATGGCTCTGCAGAGAATCAGCCTGCTGGATTGTTTCATTCTGTAAAAATTCTCATTTCCTCTGCTTTGGCATGTCACAACTAAGCAGTTCTTGTGGGTGTAAAGTGCACTGCCTTGCTGTCTAGGTCTATGTTTTAATGGGCAAAGATAAAATAAATATTCTGAAATAAATTTATTTCCTAGCTGTAGCACCACAGTTCTTGAAGAAATTATTTCTTAGATGTGCTCCAGTTGTCTAGTTGGTAATGTCAGCCCTTTCATTTATCCATGTTTCCCTTGTATTTATGTTTGACTCAGTTTTGATGAAAGGGAAAGCCTATATAGACACACACAATGTACAGTTTCTACTACTTTTGGCAGTGATTTCATTTGCTAACTAAGAAGCAGAGTTAAAGGAGGAATCAAAATGTGATCCAATGTTAACTAAGGAGATGAATGTAAATTCTGAAATCACAGCTCTTAGGTACTTATGTTGTTCAGTGCTGCAAGCAGCAGCATTTCATTACATTTCACACTTAAACAGTTACATTTAACAAGGTATCATTTAAAAAGATTATTTAACATAATTACATCTTAAACTTGCTACTGATTCAAAGGTAAAGTTTGTTTGGGTTGGCTTTTTAAAGTGAGACAGGCTTAAAGGTCAAATGACTAGCAGTAAAATTTGAAACATTAACAATTCCACCTCCGCTTTCTGAATTTCATTAAAAATAAAAATAAAGGGGAAAGAAACACCACCTACTACAAGTTTATTTACTTTCCTGGTAAAAACAAATTCCTATGGCATAGCCATGCCTTAATACAACACCAGGAGTCAGGGTTTTTTTGTTTGTAGAAACTCCAGTCCAAGCTCAACAGTACACTGCATTTGCACCATTTGGGGTCCTATCATAGATAATTCTGTTAAATACAGAATCACCAAGGCTGGAAAAGACCCCCAGGATCATCAAGTCCAGCCTATGACCCAATACACCACAACATCTAAACCATGCCACTCAGTGCCACATCCAATCTTTTCTTAAACACCTCCAGGGACGGTGACTCCACCACCTCCCTGGGCAGCCTATTCCAGAGCCCAATCACCCTCTGCGTGAGGAAGTGCTTCCTAATGTCTAGTCTAACCCTCCCCTGCTGCAGCTTCAAGCCATGGCCTCTTGTCCTGTCACTAGCTGCCATGGAGAAGAGCCCAACCCCTACCTGACTACAACTTCCCTTCAGGTTGTTGTAGAGGGCAATAAGGTCACCCCTGAGTCTCCTCTTCCTCAGGCTAAACAGTCCCAGTTCCCTCAGCCTTTCCCCATATGGCTTCCCCTCCAGCCCCTTCACCAGTCTCGTTGCTCTCCTCTGGACCCTCTCCAGCACCTCAACATCCTTCTTGAAGTGAGGGGCCCAGAACTGGACACAGTACTCAAGGTGAGGCCTCACCAGTGCAGAGTACAGGGGGAATACCCTTCATCTTGATGCTTTTTAAGGCAGGAGAGTCCTTCAGACAAGAATAAACCCCAAACCTGTCATCCTGCAGGCTTGGAGCCTGTACCTATTCTTCCCTTGGCCTTTTCCCACCACAAAAGGAAGGATTAATAAGCCTGTGATACCCTGCATGTGGATGCCAGAGCTCAATCTTTTTTCCAAGCAATTCTGAGACAAATCCAAAGCAATTATGCAAATTCCAAGAAAAAACTACACATGGATTAGTTGATTTTATGAGCTCCATCTTGGAAAGACCCAGAAGCTATCTTGGACTCATGTGTATTCTTTATCTTCCTGTGAAAGGGGAGGGTGCAAACAATGCTTCACAGAGTCAGGTTTGGTGTCTAATCAGTTATTTGTGATATACAATATTTGAAGTTCCTGTAAGGATGCCATTTAATTAATCCCACTAATTAGATGTAAATGCAGTTCATGAAATAGAGAGTGGTATTACCTTGGCTAATAGCTGCTTCCCAGATATCCATTATGAAAAACAATGACTGGACTACAAGTGAACACTGAGTGGAAATATTAAGAATATATAATGTGATTAAAGAACACATTGTAAAGAATACATCCTTCTTTGAGCCAATTGACTAGTGAAGAAATGGAATCCAGGAAGATTAATCTGTCGTTTTGAAAAATCCAAATTCAGCTTCTGTACTACTTGTAAAAAGCTAGTTTTATAGTGATTAAGTCATTTTACAACTCTGCAACACCAAAATGCAATCAAAGAGAAGTAGCAGAGGAAGAACTGAAGTCTACCAGGAGCAAAATTATCACCTGAGCGTTTTGCAAGACTGTGGCTATGGAGCAAACATTCTCATTCTAGAGATTGCCTTGTACAGCTCTTGGTACAGGCTTTCCTACAAATGAAAATTAAACTTCTATCCAACATCCTTTGTGAAGCTGTTTCGTCACTAACTCAGTTCTGTGCTAGCTCAAATTTATCTTCACACATGCCCCCAATTTTTAAATCAAAATTCATACTTATTTTAGCAGCTGCAAAAATGGAAGTAAAACTCAGCCAACTATGAAAAAGTAAGTTTAGTGTGTTTAGATTCAATTTAGTTCTTAGGCTTGCTGAAAAACATTGTGTAATTAGGAGCATAATGAAACCAAGGAAGTTTCAATTTAACTCATTTAAAATGAAAATTTTAGCTTGTCTCCAACTAGAAGTCTCTCAGAAATGTAAATCCTTTTTATAGTATTAACAGGAGAGCACATTCTTTCTGGAAATGGAGAACACCAGACACTGAAACGGCACTGCACATTGAGCAGGTTTAATTTGAAGGCTGCTGGTAGAACCAATGCCAACAACTATCTTACCATGCACAGAGGCAAACTGCAAGAAAAGCACTCAAACAGAACACGCCAAGAAATTGCTAATACACTCCAGCAGCACACCATAAAATGATAGAGTAGATTTAGATAGTATTTCAGAAGATAAAGGCAGGTTTTCTGGGAAGAAGGGATATACGCACTACTCAGTCTAGTGCAAATAAGCTGAAATACATTCTTTTTATAAGACCTAATGAAAATAAACATTAGGCTCAAATGTTTCTACTGTTTCATTCAACATTATCTAAAAGTATTTTTTAGTCTTAGCAAATTTTATGAGATTTTTCTCTCAAATTCTACTTCAAAGGTCTCTACAGCCCTGCAGTAAAATGCTGGTACAACCTAGGAGTCCTTGATGTGATTACTATTATTATTGTAAATAAACTTTCCCTTTATGGTAGTTTCATATTCTTGAGACCATAAAATTGTAGTTGTTGGAGTAAGCAGACTGATGCAATACTTTCAGTGCTCATGAGGACTCCTTTTCAAAGGTTTCTCATATTGGATTGGCCTTGCAAAGGAAAAAGACACACTAGTGTGGAGTCATGACTGGAAATAGCAATAACAAAAACCGCAAAATGCTGAGGTTTTCCTGACCATGTTAATCCTGTTATTCAGAGTATATTTTAAATTATGTCAGTGAGGTGAAACTGTACCTTCTATTGAATTACAGGGGAAAAAATAAGGTTTTTTTCCTATATATACACAGAAAAAAACATACATGTACCAAATGTATCCTCCTATTCTCCAAAAGTTTCAAGGGCTCAAAACGTTTAAGAAATTAAAGAAAAATCACTAATAAGTTCAGAAAGAGCAACATCAAAAATACTCAACTATTGCAACACTTCTCAGTGCGCTCCATCAGGAAAGCGTAAAGAAGAATTGCATTAGAGGTGGCAAAGGTGTTAGAGTGATAGGAGATCTGTCTATAAAGAAACAACAGTTTTAAGTGGCTTTGTCACTTACTTTCTACCTGAATTTTGATACATTAATATGCCATTGCACAGCCACTGCCTCCTAGGCTAGAGCCACTAACAGGGTGCAGGCTACCTACTTCCATAAAACTGACTTTTTGCCTGAAAAACACAAGTTTTAACCACATTTTTTAATGTTGAAAGTCAGTTTGTCCATTTTCTAACTGCAAACATGATGGATTTCAGGCTTTTACACAAGGAATAGGACTTGTACTGCAGAGCTAGGACTACTTGCAGAATGTTTTGTCTGAAATCCTCTGCATTTCATGACAGATTTCTGAACTCTGAATCATATTGGTCACATGCAGAGAAGCCAAAAAAATGTTTGAAATATATCATTTCCTAATCTGTGCAAAAAGAAATGAGACACTGTTTTTGAAGTAACATTGTAATGTAAGCACCACAACTAGCAGGACTTGTACACTATGATATTTATAGTCAAACCCCAAAAAACTAATTTTCTTTTCATCTTGAAGTAAAACCACATTAAAACTGCATTTTTCATAGCAGTCTTCTGTCAGTTAAAGTGTTTTCTGAAGATGAGTAGATGCACGAAAGATTCCTTCCTTTGCGTAAACAAGAAAGCTGGAGGGAAATGGGAAGGCAGGGAGAAAAATTTTGCCACTTAGCAGGATCTGACTTTCATCTTTATACAAGTGCTTGAAATAATTCTAGAATAGTTTATTAGCACCACAGACGTGAATTTCTCCCCTGGGGCAAGTTTAAGAGCAGCTCTTACTGCACATTTGTTGTTGAAACTTTCTGAAGGTGAATGACACTTCCGCAATGCATGTACAAGCCAGAGCAAACATATAAACTACTTTATTACATAAATATAGTATTTCCACTTAACTTTAATGTGTACTTATCTCAAAAGATTAGTGTTGATATATTATCATTATTGTATTAAATTATACCCACTCAGATACAGATTTACATGAATGAGTATGTATCCTTAGTCCAATTCTGCAATTTACAATGCATAACCTTTCTTCTACATTAGTCCCCAGGGGTACTGAGATTGCCCATGCATTTTACATGTAGGACAGTGGCAGTTACACTGAGTGTTTCTCCAAAGAATATTCCCTAATATTTGTCTCAAAATGGTCCTCTAATGAGGAATTTTTATTCAGTATTTTATTTCTGAAGTTTTAGTTTTCTAGCAACAGGATTTATCCTAGCTACATGGAATAATGATTTTTTCTTTTTTACATCTAGTCAATTTTAAATATCATTCCTACTATTTCTGAGCTCACTAAAATTCAGCCTCAGCCATTTGGGGAATTTCATTACTTGGCTAGCTGGCTACCAACACAAAGAAGGGTTCCCTCTTCCAGGCTACTAAGCTGTGTAAGTTTACCCAGAACCACTCTTGATGTTCCCAGCACAGCAAAGAAAGCCACTTTCCTGAACACAATGTTCAGGAAAACTGCTGCTCTTATCCACATTTCTGGTAAAGATTTCTAGCTCTTGGCTTGTGGAAGGAGTTGGTTCAGCCACAGAGATCCTTGAGCATCCTCAGAAAGGGTAAAAACTGTGGTTCTTGTAAGCAGGTTTCAGCATAGCAGAAAGGGATTTTCTAAACCCAACACGCACACAAGTTAACTGCTTTTTAAGAAACTATGTTAATTTATGTTCAAAAGTCTGTCTGGAATGAACCAAAGAAGCAGCATGATCTGGTTCCTTCTACATCTAAGAAGCTGATACATGATGTAAGTATTTCCCCTCTCTCCCTTAACTCCTACTTCCTCCATGCAAGCTATGCCTTGCTCATTCCCAGAAGCACTGATCAAAAAGATTTGGCTTTCTGAAGTTTGGCTGTAACATTATAAATTTTGATCTGATTTCTACAAGTGCTCAGTCTTAAAGAAGCATTATTAATAATCTGTTCAGGATTTTTATTTGTCTCTTCAGTCAGTAAAAAGTTGACAGTTATAGAGGGTTTCTAAGAAGAATATTGAATGCATTTCTTCGTATGCTGCTTGCTGTAAGAATGTATATCTGAAATCAAGAACACTTTTTGCTCCTCTTTCAACTTAGATGACATTACTCCTGGATTTACACTTGTAAGTAAAAGAAAAACAGACTCTGTATAAACAACACTGCCAAATTCTTCACGTGAATTGACTTAATTCAGGATGGTTTAGAGCAATAAATAAGACAGGCTGTGTTCACAGTGAACCACTGCAGTTCACGAAGAATAGACTGTACACTATCTTCAAATAGACTAAGGAGAAAAAAGGAGTAGTAATTTTTTTCCCCCTCTTCCAATACAGCAAGAGGAAAACAAACTCAAACCCAGACTGTGTAAAACCAAACATCAATAGTCTTTGAAATTGTGGTTTTATTATTTTCATAATTAAAATTCACCTACTACTGCTAACTCTTCCAAAGAGAAAAGCCTGACAAAAAAATATGTGGATTCCCAAGTATATTTTTTCTTGCTCAAAACAACATTAATCCCATTTTTCTGATTTGTTTAATAAGTAAGGTAAGATTGCAAAGCACAGAAAGAACCAAATCAGACCGTAACAAAACATTCAGATTGCTTACACAATTTTCCATTTTCAAAGGGCTCCACAAAATATGGAAAATACCAGTCTTCTGATAGTGAAAACAGTGCTGCTTATATTACTTTGTACAACAAGTCAGGGCATAAATGTCAGCTATGTACTTACCATAAGAAAATCATACGATTGCCCGTGTCCATAAAATTTATGATTCTCTGTGTGTCAAACTCATTTGCATTTACTAATGTTTTGGCACTAACTAGCTGTGCTCAAAATATATCAAATACACCTTACTTTAGAACACAACTCCAAAATTAAAATGCAACCAACCCTTCAGCAAGGAGACTGATGGAATTTTTTCTAAACTGTATAAATAACAGATTGATATGATGTTGACTAATTCCCAACACTGGATGATTCCTGGTATTGTGGCCTCACCTGACTTTCAGCTCACCCTCTCACTTTTCTCCTATCTACAAGAAGCAACTCGTAGAGGAAAAGCACTTCAAGTGTTAAATTGCTACCCCAGAGACAGGTGCTTGAAACCCAGTCAGAGTGACCAGGGTCCTTTAAAGAGAAGGTCAGTATTTTATACCTGTACTTATCAGCTCATAATAATTAACTGAGCTTTATTTCAAGATGCTGCTTTAATGAGAAAGAACAATTAACTGTCAGTTCAGAGTGACATTCTCTCAGTGTTTTTATTACATAGACTCTTCACTGCTTGGTATCTCTCTTGTGAATTCACACTGAAAGTATTTTTTCAACAGAAGTTCATTCAATTTAAATTCCTAAACTTCAGAACTCTTTTGGTAAAAGTACAACTAGATTTTTATTTGTCTTATACTTTGTTCCTTTAAGGAACATCTTTATTCTCATGACAATCCAACTAGGTGTATCTATATAATATATACAGCAAATCTTATCTACCTTTCTTTAAGAAGAAATATTACGTAAAAATCTCCTAACTGGTATTGAATGCAGTATCAGCACAAGAAAAAAAAGGAACTACAGCTTATATAGCACTAACATTTTTAATAGCTTGGCAATAAATACCACATTATATTGTGATTCGGAGTAAAAGAAAATGGAGTTTTCCAAAGTTGTCAACAAGTAAAGGTCTACAGTACAGTTACTGCACCAAAAAGCATTTTCCTCATCCTCTGCTGTTTTATGTTATTCACAGCAATTCATCCCTTCAAAATGTAATTAACAAGTTTATTTGTGAAATACAAATAGATTTTCTACTCAAATGTCTGACTCCCACCCCTTAATCACCATCACCCCCCAAATTAGTATTTCGCCTTCTCTCATTGTCTCCTGTTCAGTAAAGCAGTACATCATGCCTTTTAATAAAAATAAATAGATTCTAAATCTTTTATGGCATTTCTAATGTAATGAAAAGACAAGGAAATAAATTGTCATGTTTCTTGTCATTTTCTAGCAAAGCCTTTGAAAAACTTGTTCAGTGTAGACAGAATAATGATGAAAAGCACATAATGAAAACCTCAGCACTCTGACAGGTTGTCAAACACTTGTGTGGAAGCAAGAAAGGCAACTTCTACTGTAAGAGTGCTGGCAGGATCAAAAGGCACATTAACAGCAAGCAAAGCAGCAGTGCACAGACAGCTGGGTCAGAAATCAGGGTGGAGGCTGCTGCCCTGCTCTGTGCCCTGTACACAAGAGATACCAAGCAGGCAACACAACCTGGAGAGCACCCTGAACACAACAGCCCCTGATGAGAGAAATATGGTACACCTACCATTCAGGTGGGCAAGAGAATTCACTGCATATGGCACTTAGATATAAAACAGAAATCAGAGTCTTCCCCCTCCCCTCTTCCTCTCCTGTAAACAAACAGCACTAAGTGAAGTGCAGGTTCACTGATGGGGAAATGACTGTCTCCTGGAGCCCCAGTGAGAGAGGAGCTGTGCTGCAGCCACATCAATACTGCAAAATTTATGATCTACAGGAGAGGCTGGTGTCTTGGGGGGGAAGTACTGATTTGAATAAATCTGATTCCCCTGTCCCTTCAACCTCCAAAAAAGCAGCACGTATCACACGGTTAAAAGCCCAAGGCAACAGGAACACAGGTAGAACGGAAAAATTTGTAAATAGAAAATGGGAAGAAAAATTATCTGGAAGGTCTTGATGGAAGTAAGAGCTGACTGCTCTATTGATCAAAAGTTTGCTTTGTTTTCTGTAGATTTCATAGCAAATACCCAGAGGAGAAGAGACAATCGGCAGCAAGAGAAACTGTGCCTAAGCACAGAGTAAAAATATTTCAAAATTAGAATGGCTAGACACTAGTGGAACAGTTTTCCCAGGAAGATTTGATTTTAACTATTTTGTTTGTGTTCAAACAAATGTGTGCCAACTTCTCTGAATTATGAGTATTTCAAAATATTTTAATATTTCAAAACATCTGAATATTTTAACATTCAGCAAGATAAGACCCTGAGCAACCTCCTGTAACTTTGAAGTAGGAGGGTAGACTACATGTTTAGAGGTTCCTTACCGATCCAAGTTGGATTATTTTAATGATTCTGTGATCTCATTGTTTCCCTTCAGCTGTTCTACTGACTATATTTCAATTATTTTGTCCTATCTTTCTAAAGAAAGCACTCGCCTCTCCACCGCAAGCCTCTACTCAAAGGCTTTATTAATCTGTCACCTAACTCTGTGATTTCCATTTCTCTATTCATCTTTCACTATTTGGCCAAAACAGCAAGAATGTTCTTGTACCTTTCCAACCATTCAGCTTTAATTCTTCTCTTTCAATCCATTAGTCCATCACTATTCACATGTTATTTTTCAGTGCTGCACCTACTTCTCAACTTGTTTCTATAACATGTTTTGACACCATCATGCAGTTAGAGAAGTATATTTTATAAGATTTTTATGACATCCCATGTGAATATATAATTGGGTTTTGTGGATTCACAGAATGTTCTAATAGAGAACATTATAATTTTTATAGTGAAACCTTTCATTTCCATTGACTCACATTCTGAGCTTACAGCAATACTTGTGAAGACAGCATATACATTTGAACAGGATTTAATTCTTACATGCCTGGGAAAACTCACCCTAACCAATATACTGGACCCACTCACAGGTTTTTCACATGATTTCATTCTTGCCTTGAGGCTGTCACCTAGCAGTAAACTAGCTGTGTTTTATCTTAGGGCTGCATCATTACAGATGACATGAAAATCAAACTGTCTACTGTGGAATCTTTCCATACAAAAAGGTTATTCTATGTGTCTGACTTGTATTGAGGGGCACAATGACCCTCCAAGCTCCTTTCTGGAGACACTCTTCATCAGAGAACTCTTCTTGGAGACATTGAAGAATGGGAAGCAGTTTTTTAGGGTCTTTAGAATGGAGTACTTTACATGAGGACCTATCAATATGTCAAGGAACAACTATTTTTTGTGATACTGCAAGCAACTTGGCTAGGCCAATACAATCAATGCTGAATGCTCTGGTTTCTTCAGAGGTCCTAGGCCACATCTGCTGAACATGATCACTAGTATTGTTTATCACTAAGAGCAGCCTTGCAGGGTTTAGAGCTGCATTTACTTGTGTGCTAAACAGCTCCAGAAAATGGATTAAGGAATAATATCTGCAATTCATCTTTTGTGTGTATTTGCATAATGGCATGAAAATGGGAGGCAGCATTACAAGAGGCTATTTTGTTTCAATTTAAATGAGAGTGCTTTAACAACAGTTAAAAGGAGTTGTTCCCATTTTTCCAGCTGATTATTTTGAAGACAATGTTCAATGCACATGTAAAAAATAAGTAAGCTTGCTTCATGTCAAGTATGGAATAACACTGCAAGTATGAAGGATACATCATTGTTCTCTAACAGATTTTCTCCTCATCTGGGAATTTTGACCAAAACATGGAGTCCTACTTCTGCAGCTCAAGTGATTTGCCACAGACTAAAATTGTTTTACTGACGAACTCACAGCTAGGAAACACTGAGGTTTTTTTGCAGTGCTTTTGCCAGACTGGTTTGTTAGAAAATCTAGCATCTTGTTCTCAGCTTCAGAAATGCTAGGCTTCGCTTCATAAAACGATGCCCTGAGATATCCTTCTGGGGTCTGCATGTTTAGACTCAGGAAGGTGCTATTACTGCAAGACTAAATTTAACCAAATCCCTACAGAAATCCTATGTAACTATTTCCTATGCTGGGCAAAAAAAAAAAAGCTTAGTTTATTTAACATTTGTATTGTCTTAATTTCTTTTCATGAACTACGAGTCTTACTATGTTGTAATATGTGAACAACCCTCCTCTTACCCCAGAAGGAAGGGCTGCATACTTCTTACTGACACCATCCTTGAGGGTATCTAGAGGCCATTTGCTAGCACTTTTCAGAGAATTCCTCGAAGAGGCCACTCTGTTCTGAGAAGTCTCAAATATTCTGTTCATTTTTAAATGAAAACCATCCAAGAGTTTTAGCAAAATGTCTCCAAGTCCATGTGATACTACTATAAAAAAGGTGGTTTTCAGATTCAAAGCTGAGCTTTCACCTTCTTAATATAACCAGATGTTTAGGATAGTGGCCAGGGCTACAGGAGACAGGATGCAATCTGTATTTACATGGCAGATCTTTAAATGCCATACCATTGATTCCTCAAGTCATACCTTGCTCAGCTCAGGCTCACACCCTAATCACCAGGCTGTAGAGTGTTTGCTTTTGATAGTTTCAAGGCTCTGTCATGTTTATTTTTGGCACAGGAAAAGAAAGCACCAAGAAAAAACTCCAGTAATTTCCATATTGCTTTTTTTGCATAAGCTACAATTAAACTTTGAAAAGCAAAATCTATAATTTCTCCAATCAGAGAAAATACTGTTTAGATTTTGACCAAGGGCTACTGCATATTTCCAGCTTGTTTGAAACTTGGTCAACAATGCATCCTTTACAATGACTCATTGTAGTCTGCAGAAGGAAAACAGACAGCCCACTGGAAATACAGCTAAATTAGAATTTCCACCAACAGATAATATTCCTGCTTCAAAATAGCAAAGAAATATTCAAATTCTGTGCCTAAACTTACTAAACTGTAATATCAAGTTATCTACTACTTTACCAAAACAGCAATATATAATCAGAGAGAAATCTTTTGAAGTAGCACTTGCTAAATTAGAGAATGTCCTTTGAAAAATGTGCTATCAGTGGAACATGGAGTTTCTCTTACAGAAAATAGATAGCATCCATTAAGAATAGAAGTTTTCTTACTCTTTTCTCTGAACATAATGGAATTCCACAATCAGATACAGACTTGTAGCTCCTGTGGGATTTGACAGATACCTGACTTTAGCCTGAGGGTAGTGATGCATTTTACATGTTGACAGCAGCCAGAGGGATAGTAACAGATATGAAAGCACTTCTAAAACTTAACATACAAAGTTCAACATTGATAACAAAGTTATCAGGAACAAATCACTGCTAAGCCATGCATCTTAAAGTCTTCCCTCAAAACCACATCATATCCTTTTCAGGTACTACATACCAGTGTAACCACACATACTGTTATGCCCTAACCTAATGCATCTTGGCATAAACAATTTGAGCAGAAAAATCTTCCTAGTCAGAATGATTTTTATGGATCTGAAGAGGTTATCTATTGTCTTCTTGCCCTGACTCAGCACTCACTGGCACAGCATGTTTCAGTGCAGTCTATGAGTCAGAAGACAAAAATACTATAAAACAAAGATGTTATTACATTGGAGAACTTCCTGTTCTGTAGCTCTGGCAACTTCACTTAGAAGAAGCCTGACCTTGCATACTTGAAGGCGATGATATTTCACTTTCCTTGGCTTCACTGGCAGCAAGCAGATCAAGCTTCTGTGAAAGTCCCTGTGTGCCAGCATCACAGAGCTTCATAAACTTAATCTGACACTCAGTAGATTTCTGATGTCACACAGCAGCTAAAATAAAAGTTGCAGTCTATTGGAAACACTTTCCCTTAAAAGGCATTTTTATTTATTGCTCTTTTTCAAGAGGACTGTTCCTATCTTGTTTAATTCAGTTATACAGAACAAAGAACTTGAACTAATGCCCAAGGCATAAGATCAGAAACATGCATGGGGATTTTCAGTGCTGTAAGGATTAATTCTAAATTTTAAAAGAAATTTTCTCTACAGTTTTGAGCTCACAAGGGAATGGGGAAGCAAAATTTTCAAAGGCACTATTTTTAGCAAGATACTTGTGTGCACATGAGCAACTCCTCCAAAGCAAAAACCTGCATGCCAGCATAGGCTTGCTTGTACTAACATTGCCAAGTTAAAAAAACCCACACAACCAAAATCCCTAAAAAACATTAAAAACCCCAGTTTCTCCCTCTTGATGGCAGGCTGAGCAATGCATCAGCCCAAAGGTTTGATCCAGCACAACCTACAAAATATTTTCATAGCTACTTAACACTAAGCAAGTGAGTGGTCCAACTGAACCCAGCAGGAATCTCTATCCAGTTAAAGTCTTTGACTGGATTATAAACACAAACCATGCAGAAAAATGGCAAAGTAGCCATTTGCTGTCATCAGCACAAACAAGCATTATATTACCTCAGCACTTGCAAGTATAAAGCATGCTGGGATACCAAAAGGGGAAAGCTGCTGTCCAGGTGAAGAGATGTTCTGCTCGCAGCTTCTAGAGTGAAGAAATATGGACTCGATTGTGTAGTGACAACTCCAGCAGTTTGCCTTCTTTCTGGCTAATTTTGGCAGGGTTTACTTACAAATATTTTTACGCTTAGTACAATGTGTTTCCAATGAGCACACGTGCTTACTCCAAGTTATTTTCAGTGTCAGACCTATTTCCCCTCTCCAGATGCATTTAGCACTTGCTAAACTGATTTGCTGTCTGCACCAAAGACTGATGTACTTCGGAGACTTCGCCTCCAGGGCTCCCTTAATAGGCTTCTACTTCAATATACTGAAAAAACCCTAAGATTTATTAATCTTCTCCACATACAACATATTCAGTGTATGGATTCTTTTCTCAAAGTGCTAAAATGTTGAATAGAAATTCTGAATCAGCACTATACAGATGTATCTAGGTAAGTCTAATTTCACAATAGCATCCAAGACCAAAAAAGTGATAGAACACTAGGGTTTTACTGAAGTTTTCATCCTCCTATCATTTCTTACTGAAATTGGGAAAACCTGATTAATCTAAAAGCAAATCTTTCTCCTCAATTTGACTTTGTATGTTATTAAATGAAAAAACCCCAGTGCAATACAGAGACACAGAACATCTGATATATGACATTTTACGACATGAAAAGAAATCTGAATTCTTTGATAATCTTCACAGTAAGAAGTTGAATTACAGAAGCTATTTTAAAGCAGTATTTGTAAAATAGATTTGCAACAATATTTGTCTTTGAAGTAATTCAGCAAAAACATTGAGGCACAATTTCTATTGCATTGCCCTTCACTGCTGCAATGGCAAACCCCCAACATTTCCTGTACATCTCAGATTATATGTACCTGGCAGCAGTCACTTAAAAGGAAGTGTATCATAACTGGAAGTCAGAGCACCTTGAGCATATTTAAATGCACCCCCCAAAACACATCCCAAATCACAAATCCTCCCATTCAGCACAGCAATATGTTTGATTAAACACGTAAGAGCATTTCATCACTAATATGTTGTCAAAGCCTTCTGTGGGAAACAGCCTAGAAGAGTTTCTCTGCAGCAATCACCCCAGCAGAACTGGTGAAATAATTACTGGAAGCTGCTGATCTTGAAATTGCAAGGCAGGGAACAGGAAGAAGCAGAATGATTGATTTTCTGTATTAATAGTGACAGAAATGGTTTTAAAGCATCTTATCTTTATCCTAACCTTGGGATGTAGTGCAATAGTCACAAGGAGCATTCAGTGTAACTGTATCATAAAGTGTATGTTATATTAGTGACATGTAAGGTCAAGTACTAAAGATGCATAGTATAATAATATAGCCCATATTTCATGACAAGTTAATGTACATCCTTTATTTTGGTCTACACTGTTTCATAAAACCAATTTCATTTTCATCTACATGATGAATTGCATGTTCTAAAAGCATTCTGACAACATTTAAGATTATATCATCTTATTTTCTGGGAATTAGGGAAAAATTTGATTTAAAAACCTACTCTCGACTATAAGCACTACCCATCATAAGCTATGTCAAATTATTATTTAAACTGTGTCCTGATAAAAAAAGATTCTACGTTTATTTTCTTCAAGGAATGAGTTTTTATTACAAATTACTTCCCCAAACCTAATTATTACTGTTTATTACTGATTTACTATGGAATATCTTTCTTAGCTGAAAAGAGAACTTTGCTCTTTATTACATCTTAGTTTTGTGCTTTGGAGACCTGAAGTAAAGGACAAACAGTAAGGCCCATTATTCTACAGCTACAAAGATACTTAGAATTAGAAAGTGTTTGAGAAGAGTAATTAAGGGTGACTTTCCAACACTCTAGTGCTTATTTAGGAGTTTACTGCTTCATTCCTTGTACATTAACAAGATTAACATTGCTTCCTTTCTAAAAAGAACTGTTTACTTTTCAAGTAATCATTCTTTCCATCAATACCAATAGCAGAAGCTTTTTCCTCAAGAAAAGCCAGACAAACCAGAACAAACCTTAAATTCATACATCCCCTTAGACAATCCAAGTTTTCTTCATATAAGCATTTCACACAAGGACCATTTTATTCTACCAGACTTCATGTATTCTAAAATATCTTATTCCATTTGCAATGGTAGCTACCGAGAATCACCCTTTTTTCTTGGGGAGATCTCACTGCTCAGCAGTGCTGCCTAAAGGAAATGGGAGCTTCAGAATTCTGTCTCCCTAAGCTGCTTCTCACCTTGAATTTTGGGTTTTACACATAACCATTGTCATCTTAACTGTTCACCTCATGGCACCACCTGTTGTTGTGACCAGTCTTTGGAGGTCAGCATCAGGAGCTCAGCGATACTCAAGATATGGGAATATGTAAAATTCCTGGGCATACCTATACTTCAAAAAAATAATGAGCAATCCCATACCAGAAATCTAGCTGCTGATCAGCCCTTTCCTTGAAGGAGTTAAACTGTTTCAGAAGTGCCTGATGCCTTGGTAGGAGAGTATCTGCAACACTGATTTGTCACTTCTGTGCTGAATATGATGAATTGCTCTCTTGCTAAAACTCCTGACTACTGACAAGAAATTTGGCCTCAGGACATTGTTTATTTCCTACAAAAGCTCTAGAAAGCCTTTGTATGTGCTTTGTCAATCAAATATGCACCAGGAAATCACTGTGCTGAATGCTAATGAAAAGCCTAATCCTTTGCAAGGAGTGTGTGCAGCATTCCCCTTGTACATGTCCACTACTTAGTGAGTCAGTTGGACTTCAGCTCCTAAACTGCGTTCCTCTCATCTGTGCTCAACCCTCCCATTCCTCAGGAAAAATCCTCTTTTGGGGCAATGGCAAGCTTACCTGCGGAAACAACAAGTGAAATCTTCAGGTAATAATGAGCCATATGTTATCTTTGGGGTATCTGCTAGCCAATTGTAAAGGCAAGATTTTAACACCTCTAGATTAGGTTCAAGCACAAGAGCCTTGCAACAATCCTGCCCTGAAGTAGTCCCATGCATCTGAAACATATTCAAAAGAGCCACAGCACAACAGAAGCACGCAATAATCAGGAGCAGAGAAGATGTAAAATGTGTATGACCTCCAAAGCATCCTTTCAAAACACCAGGTCTCTAAGTACATGAGGGAGAAACTGTACCACTAAAGCCCCTAATACTGTTAATGTATTCAGATTTAAAATAACTCCATTTTAGGAAACTGAAGGACTGTTGATTGAGCCGTAAGGCATTTTCTTGTTTAATATTCTAAATTCTTATTCAAAGGTCTAATGGCTAAACATCTCATACAATCATAAGATTCCTAGTATTTTAGCCATCTGGCTAAAAAAAGCAGAAGATAAAAGATCATCCTTCACTACAGAGGGACCAGACTACTGATGGTTAAGCAGAAAAAAAACCCCAAAACTGTAGGAAGGCTGAAATGAAGAAGAATATGAAGTATTAAAAAAATGGAAAGCAGAAATTGACCATAACAGGTGAATTTAAACACAACTGAGGTTGTTCAGTAAGGCAGTTTATCACCTAGTTTTAGAACATGCATAAGAAACATGACTGAGGACAGATCTACGGGAGGAAATATGGATATAGACAAAGTTAAAAGACTATCTCCCCACCTGCATGCAGAAAAAGAAAGATCAGTCACACATACACACTCTTTCCCAAAAAGAAAAACCCAACCAGAAATTTCTGACCATGGTCCATGTACACACCTAGACAAAGAATTGTGTTTAAGCAGACTTAGTCTATAGACTTGGGCAACTGAAAAACAGGTTATTCTGCTTAGGATGTTGCTGAAAAGAGAAAAGTTGTAATGCTGTCTTGATAGGGATGTAAACAATCTACAGAGAGAACAAAGTCTTTATTCTGACCTATGACAGAAGAATATGCTGTTCTATTAAAGTAGTCAATGGACAGGGTGATTGCCTTAGCTGAGATATCTCTCTAGTAGACTAGAGTAAAGGCTATATTATGCATTTCATGCCTGAGGAACACTCACATTAATAGTGTGAAGTGTCAAATAGCTATCTGCCAGGTGTGAGCCATTAGGTCTCTGATTTGGTGCACTCTGATACATCCATTTGATGCAGGGTGCAAACATAATCAACTTTCATTATGATGTGCTGCTGTGGGCACTTCGGAAAAAGCTGATTTATTTTTAGATGACTATCTCTTGAACCATTAGAGCTCTTCCTGAAAAAAAAAAATCACTTGGTATAACTAGTACTAGAAGGCCATTCATACATAACTATCATGGGCTGTCTCTACACTGGAGGCCTAAACCAGGCACTATTGACATGCTTTAATTTTTGAGGGCTCCACTTGAATGGCTTTTAGAGTCAGACAAGGTGGATAATTCATTCATTTATATAATGCCTCTGACCATTTCATACATCTTAGAAAAAGGAAAGGAAATTAGTTTATGTTATAGACCAAATTAATTCCTGCATAGACCCACAGATAGCAAAGTTACACTAGCAATTTGCTTGGCTTTATTTTGTAAGGGCCTTGTAGCATTTTGAATAAAAATCTTAATACCATCTTAGTGGTTAACATGAACAAATCTTGCTGACCAGTAACTTGCTCATCAAGAATAACAGACTCCACACTTACTTGTGAACAGAAGATGGCTCATGGTGTTGCAGAGTATGCTGACATCACTCTGCCAACTATTACAGTCTCCCCATGCAGCAGCCTGTGAGCTAGATGGCAGGAAAAAGATGGCAAATAGACAGTTTTGAAATCACTATAAGACAAATCTAGATCAAGTCTGTGGACCAGGTCTTTGGGATTCGTTATAATTTGCCTGCTGTTCTTTTTCAGGTTCAAAATAATCCTATACACTGTCTGAAACAGTGAAAGTAGTTTGGTGTTATAAAAATAAAACTGTTTAAACACTTAACCTGCCCCCTTACAATTCAGTGATCTGTATACCCCCCAGAAACCAGACTGATCTTTACCCTGTGTAAAGGGAAACCAGTGCCCCAGTCAACCTCAGCCTAGCTGAGGAGGTAGCGTAATTGAACAGCCAGCACTTCTTGAATAAAAGCACATCCAGCTGACAGCATCATCCTACAGCTCAGTGTTCAAAGCTCCTATTCATTTTAGTAGTTTCAGAATTCTGGAGGCTCCAAATTTTCAACCTAATCCTGATTCCTAATATGTTACAAAGATGTAACAAGGGAGACAATTTTTTCTTAGCACATCACCATTCACTCCTGCCTACTGAATTGAGCCTTATGCTTTTCTTGGAAAGCTGTAACTGCAAGAATCCTGGATTTATCTGCTTTGACAGCCAACAAATAGCAGCTTCCACAGACAAACTAAAAGCACATTTGCAGCCCAGCATTATCAGTTGCTGCAGCTGGCTGCCTGGTACTCTTTCTGTGCTAGCCCAATTCCATAGGGCTTGTCCAAAAGAAGTTTCATCTGGTAGATAGATCCCTCGTATTACCCAACAATGAAAATAAGGCATTTAAAGTTAAGGAGTTTAAATCCGAGGCAATACAAATGGCTTGCTGGTTGTATAACACTGATTCATTTTGGTTCACAGGCTGAGGAAGTCAAAAGGTGAAGGTCACAGAAGGAGTGAGCAGGGGAAAGAAAGGCTCCTTTAGTGCCTCAGTCTAAAAACAGCAAAAAATTTAGGGAGGCTTTTCCTTCCTTATAGGCATGCAAATGACATACCTAGACAACTAATTAGCCATTCCCCCATACTTTGGAGAAACAGCTCAGAAATATTGTGTATACAATAAATTATTGTATACTTTAGACATGCTGAGCAATAGAATTGCATTATGTGGTAAAATCACATATCTATAATGCATAAAAATAGGTATATCACAACATAAAAAGTCACGAGAAGGAAAAAGCATAGGAATTTCTACTGTGATGGAAGGATGTTACCAGTGGTGCTTTCCCAATGGAAATGTTCAACACATCCAGTAGAACAAAATTTGCATATGGTAGAGCATTTATTTATGTTAGCCAAGTCTGAAGACCTGAAACTGCACAGAGGATGCAGGTTTAAAAATTCATTGCCACTGGAGTGTTAACATCGGGAGAGAGGAGCCAGGACCCAGATTGCTTCTTGACAAGATTAAGAAGGATTCTGTCATCCTGAGACTTGTTCTTCACTCAGAAGAGTTTTGTTGCACAGCCCAAACTCTAGTCAGTATCAAAAATTCAATCAGCTCTGGGTCCAACTACCCAAATCTCATTCTGAGACAGTTCAGAATGCTTTTGCCCTATACCACATCAATTCATGCACATACACATGTATACAGCCCCCTAACATTAATTCCCATGTGCTATTAGGGCTACTTAATTATTTGGAACTAGGTTTAAGTGATCTGCTAAAACAAGGTTAAATTACTGAGTATTTTATCAGCTAACACAGCATACAAGCAACATACAAAAGAAGATTTACATGAACTTCAAAGCAAACAGTCTAAATACTTAGTTCAGAGTTCATATGCTCCTGATAGCAGATTTACGCCCTTGGTTAGTATACTTCTGTACATTATAAAGGACCGTTAACAGTTACAGTACTATAAAAATGATAAATGATGACTTAGAACACTAACTGCCCATATTTGTGCCAGCATATTTAGTCAGGATGAACAAGAGCAGTGACTTAAAGAGCATCACTGAATGCATGTTATTATAATGAGTTATTCACAATCAAAAACATGTCCTTATTAAAGCCTGTCACTTAAGTCCATATTTATTTTCCCCCTTCTTAGAAAATATTTACAGTTCTTGACAGCTAATCCCCCATTTATAGATTATCAAGCTGTGTGACCACTCCAAAGCCTGTAGTTAAATACGAGCAGCAGAGCTCTACGTAAAAATATTTGGCAGTTCCACTGAACACACAAATATAAGGTGGATATGAAAACAATACTTATTTTCCTTTCTACCCTTCACTGTCCAGTTTTCAGAAAGCACACAGAAAAGGTGAAAGCACAAGACCAATACAACACGCTTTTCCCCCCATCATCTGCCAAGGACTTTCTATTTAACTTACAGCAAACCACTTAATGAGAAAACAGAAATGACACTGTTCCCCCACTGTTTTATTTTGTTTAATTTACTGAAAATATAAGGCACACTGCCCACACCATAGCAATACCAATATATTGTACATTAGGAATTCATTCTTCCATTAGTCATTTCCATTTTTTTCCCCTCAATTTCTTAACACCACTGCTACAGGTCTGGTAATGAAAAGAGAAAAGGGACAGAGCTAAACAAAAAGGGAAGCTGTGACAAAGCAGAGCAGCTACAGAGGCCAGCACAGCAGTCTCACTAGTACAGATGACATTCTTAATTTACCAAAAAGAAAGAATTTAGAATGGAAATAAGGACTCATCTGTCATCTTTGCATAGTTCATCAGCTGTGTTACCCTAAATGGTGGGTTGCTAATTTTAGTTCATTTTTGTGAGGCATCTGTCTAGAAGGTCTCAGCTCAATAACAGCACCTGGTTTTTACCAAGGTTTTCTTTCTAATCAGTTTTGCCAGCTAGTTTAAATTGAGGCACAAGGAGGTCAAGTGACTCATCCAAGAGTAGGCTGTGAAGTAGCAGCTCTGAGTACAAAGTCAAGACCTCCCTGGCTAGCTGTGCTCAATCTACCATTTACTTGCTCCAAAGCATTTTCTGGGTGGTACAGAAAGCTCACATTCCATTCCTAGTTATTATACAAAACCTAACCTCCACCGGGACTACTATTTTGCATTCTTGGTGGTATGCTGAGCTCTAGCTTAAGAATGTATGGCTAGGCTTCNCACAGTTATGGCACCAGGGGCCACAGGAGACCCCAAGTGATTTTCAGACTGTGCCTGAGCTTACAGTCAAAACAACTGCTAAAGAGCGAGATCATCTCTGCTACCATACTCTTGGTTCATCATGCTTTGCAACAGGGAGGATTTAAGAATATTCAGACTTTCCATGGTTCACACACTCACCTTTCTCAACTCCCACCAAGAATAAAAACATAATTACCAAAAGTAGCACTGCATAAGCTAAAACACTTCCTATTGTTTTAGGCCTATTGTTAACACTACTGTAGTTGTCCAATATTTTTTTCATCTACTGCTTCATGATACTGTATATACAGTAGGATTCCTTGTCAAGTAAAGCATTGAGCTGGCCTTGTTAAATTCTTTACTTACAGGGAATGCCCCAAAACAGAGTAAAAGGGTTTCAAATCAGATATACTATGGTTTCATCAAAATTAAAATCAATTAGTTCTTCAAATACAAACTTGAAGTTACTGCACAGAACTACACCAAAAAGAAAGCTAGTAACTGCTTTCTGGCCCACTGGCTCCTTGCACCTATACCTATGCTTTAAGGCTTGAGTGCATTACCAGCTTTGTTGAGCAACAAAATCCATCCACATTCATAGACACTTTCTTCCATATCTTTTGAGGGCTTACATGAACAGGACACTCCCAACTCAGCAGCTTTTGCTATTTAACCCAAATTATTGGAAAAACACCAAGGGCTCATCTGCCCCACCCCATTACTTTAAAGGAAAAGATATGAGGTGATACTAATCTGTCTGAGGTTTTTCCTCTCATGTGCTCCTAAAGGAACAGTGTTTGATTCTACTAACAATCAAGAATATCTACAGCTCTAACTCATACTTCTAAAAGTAGTAATAAAAGCTCACGTACAGATCAATAGCACATTGTCACAGAAGCACCCACCAAACAGACTACAGTAGATACCCAAAATAGAGGTTTAGTCCAACCAATAATTACTCATCACTCCTTCTAAAAAAGGTTAAATTACAAGTTCAGATCTCAGGCAGGAATACACTACTGCACAACCAATTCCTAATCTTTAAATAAAGAATATTCTTGACAGGAGGAATCAAACCACGCACACTCACTCACAAAGGGGAAAAACCTCTCACTCAAGGGTACTCAAAAAATATACATCCACAAAAAGAGAGGATGGGACTCACTCAAGAGTATACTTAAAAATTATACACTCACCAAGGGAAGTGGGGTTGTGGTGAGGGCTGACTCTAGCCACAGAAATGTCGTTTGATGGCAGCCCAGTCTCAGAAGAGAGCTCAGACCCGCAGGCCTCACAGCCCCTGAGGCAACTCAAAATGGCTCCCCTGCGGGGCTCTGGTTTATGCCCCTCACATGAGGCTCCCAGGTGTTCCCCATCAACCCTCAGCAGGCCTTGGCCCCTTCTCAGCTGTTGCTGTTTCTATCAGGATTTTCTCCAGCCTGTTTGTGGTAAGAGTGACTTCATCTGTGCTGTTAATGATTCATTTTGTATCTGTATGGCTTTGTGGAGATGGATAGCTCATGTGTGGAAAACCTAACATTAACTTTACACGAACCTTAATAGCAGCTTGAAGATAAATATTACTTATTTTTGGTTTTCAAATGTGCTTTAGCTACACTTTGGCATATTTAAAGCTCCACTATTAACAGAACTGATCTAAAAGTACATTAGAAGAGGGATTACATTTTATTAATACAATAAAAATGCAAATTTATAGTAGAATACATTATAAAGTGTAACTAAATTGCATCCAAATAATACCCATAACACCCATGTCTGCTTTTCCTGGGCAGAGTTCAAAATATTCATGTCACACTGTCATTCTGGATCACTTTTACATATTTATCTAGTGTGACAATGTATTTCTTATAATTCAAAACTCAGATACTAGTCTTTTGACAGTGCTTCAACATCTACTGCTTAGTATTCAGTGCTGACACAAACTGGATGGCAGTTTAGAGGCAACTTCTGCTGAATGGCTTTTGCTGTTGCATTCAAAACACTGCTCTGTTTTTCTTTGCCTTTTTTATTTCCCCCTGTTAAATAAGTACTGTGATTAGTGTACGAAAAATGTCAAATGTGGAATGTATTCCACATCAAATTAACCCCCTACAAACTCTAGCTACTTTATTAAAGAGAAGAAGGAAAAAAATAATAATAAAACCAAAATACTGTGCCAGAAAAGCTTGGGAAAAAAAATATCATCAGCTACTGGTTTTACCAAGTACAACTGAAATAAGGAAATCTTTCCATGATACTTAATTCATCTAATATACCAGTTCTTTTTGAAGACTTGGTTCCAAAACGAATTAATTTGTTTTATTTAATGCTTTTTACATGCTCAAAGGCTGAGGAGACTTTGATAACTGAGAATAGGCTGATATGTATATACATATTTAAAATATTTGAAAGAGTACATGGAAGATCAAGTGCCATGATGGGATGAAAGGCTTCAGAGTTTTCTCCTTAGAGCTTCTGAACACCAGTTTGCCCAAAGCACCCCCTTCTGGGAGACATCCATGAATTGGGTGCAGATGAGGTAAAATGTTAATTTGCCATTTATTTCTGTACACACAAGCTGGCTGTAATGTTCTCTGACAGGCTCAGCTTTCTCTAAGTTCTGAAAAATACTGGTGAAATGTAAATGTGATCAGATGTGCATATACAATTATCAGATGGATTTCAGATAGTTTGATCTTTTGCTGGCTGATAGTATCTCACATGAATATAAATCTCGTAAAAAAGGCAAGAAAAGATTATATTTCACAAGAACTGTAACTACTCATACTTCAAGAAATATTGGGTGTTTTTTCTAGTAAACTTAGCTCACTAAAAAAAGAAAATTATTTATCTTGTATTTAGAACCCATTTTCAGCAAAATTTAGATTCCTGGCATCTTCCTAAAGCATTTCTTCTCTAAATATAGCAGCACTATATTGCCTAATTTGCCCTAAAGATGAAAACATTTTGCAGTCACTGTACTCCTGATGAGTATGATTAAGTTATGAGAATCCCTACTACCAAATTTCTACTACTGAAGAAAAACCTTAACTTTGATTCTGACCTTACAGGTTTTACAGTAATTTTAAACAATTGCCAAAGCTCTTACTTTTTTTTTCTAATGGAAACTTATTTTTGTGTCTTTCATAACCCCAGCTACTCCTACTTGAAAGGGCTATTTGAACTCACTCCAACCATTTCCATGTGCATAGGGTTTGTTGCATGCAAAAGAAAGATGAGAAAGCAAAAGAACCTAGCTAGCTCAGCTTTTAGTGAGTTCTGTGAAAGCAGGAAAGAGCCTGACCAGTAATTTTTTCTTGCATGTCTTGACAAAAGCCTTCAACAACAGAGGAAAAAAAAGAGCAAATGTGGAAATCTGCACTGAAGGGCAAATACTCTGCTTGCAACGAGATGTTGTGCACCAAGATGTTTTAAAGTTGTTTTTGGAGAGAAAATAATGTTTCCTACAGGCTGTATTCAGTAAAGCACAAAAAGAAGTGTCTGATGATGCCATTTGCATTAGACTTCTATATGTAAATGCAATCAAGCTGCATTGTATATGGCTAATTATTGTTAATTAGCCTTTGCTGAACATTTTTCTAATACATCATCTCAAGTAAAGATTATGAAGTTACTTACCATGTTTTAGCTCACCGAACACAACCAAGGAATAAGTTCATGTGTAGTAAATATACTCAAAGTAATAATTAGCCATAAAATACCTGAAGAATCTTGCACTTTCATGAGGTAGCCCATCATAGTATAAATATTTAGCAAACAGAAATTCTACACCCAAATGTCAAAGCTGAATGAAGTTTCCGTTCTTTTCACCCACCCACCTAACAGGTCTGTGTTTGAGCAGTCTGCTCTTTGCCTCACTGCTGTCAAGGAGAGATTTCATTCACGAATTTCAGCACAATGCTTTCACTTCCATATACAAGAGGTCATTTTTCCCTTTGAAGCATGCCCTAGCATTGATAGTTTCATTCATGGAAGAGCTTGCTTGAACGTGGTGCGTAGAGGGGACAGACACTGATAGAGAAATCAATGTGACTGCTTTCTCATCGCTGCAGCTTGGATAAATCAGGTCACATCTGTGACAGTTTCTCCTACAACCTTTTCCTCTTGAAGTGTATTCTTGAAAAGCTCAGTGGGCATACAGGTTGGAGCAGGATGAGCCAGGGATGAGCTCAGCTCCTATTTCTGTCTCCTTTGTCTCCTGGCAGACATGTCTGTCTCCATGGGACAGGCACATGCACACACTGCCGCAGTCCTAGAAAGCCAGAGAGAGCAGAAGCAGACACAGAGCAAAGCAAGTACAGTTTCTGTCCTGTATCTGCAAGGAAGTTCTTTTCAGCACCATGAACTTCTTGGGTGGATGGTGTCTAAGGGAAGTGCTGTACCACTGCCATCTATACCACCAGGACTGAGCTTGCCAATCCTAGAAGAATCTATGCTATCCTTCTCGAGGTGGCAAGATTTCATTTGGCTAATTTTGTTACTACTAAGAAGCTTGGAGCTGACCTTGAACTTTGCTGTGAGAAAAGAAATGCTCAGGGAAATCCAAACACCCAAGGCACACTAGTGCAGGAGGGATGTTTTCTTCTCCTGAATTTCCACAGAGTGGGAAACCAGAGGACTCTGGGTACTGAATATGTGCCACAGTAAGTCATGTATCAAATACACAATAATGATGATGAAAATGGTAATAAAAATGCATCTCCTAGCTTAGATCCCCAATCAGTAAAGCATCTGTATGATCCCACTGAAGTAACACAACTGATTAACTGTCATGTTGAGCTAGGGTCACAAACAGCTCATAAATTTGGGACAGGAATTGTTGCTGAAAAAAATGAACTTCAAGTGAGCATTACAAATTATTCATGGAAAGGGAATTTTAAATTCAGATTTTATAAATCTGTGCATAGGTAAGCTGATGAGAAATGAATAAAACCTTAACTAAGAGAACAGAAAGATATGACTTAAATTCTCCAATTTCAAATATTAAGCAATTATGAAAAATTGCCTATGAATAGCTACTAGTGAAGTGTTTCTAATAGTGCTCAACAATTTGTTTAGCAGTTAAACTGTTGCTGAGCTTTCAAAATTTTTTTTTCTTATTTTTCTCCCCTAGTTGTCCACCCCAGCTATTCTAATTTCATAATCACAAGAACTTTAACAGCTTTGTCTTACTGACTTGCTGCTAGGGTTTTTCATTGGTTTAATTGCTTTTTCTCCTAGAAGGTCTGGTTTGCCATGGAATCACAGAACTCTGTAACATTGTCAGCTCAAATTTCTAGTCTCCTGCCTTTGACTATTTGCAGAATGTTTTGTAACCTTTCCACAGCACACAAAGACTGATCTTTTCTAGTCAGCTAATGATGTGCTGCTTTCTGGTGTTGGTGGCAGTGGGATAAAAAGACCAAGTTCAACTTGAGAGTAAAAATGCTGTTTATTTTGTCTTTGTTGCATTTTCAGCTATACATGCAGCAGAATTCCTTTTCTCCACAAAAGGCCCTACCTCACTAAGTCAATGTATATATGGCCTCCAAGTAAAAGTTTCCAAGAGTTAGTGACTTTCTTACATTAGGTAAAATCAGAAATTAATTTCATAGCCATGAAGGGACAACTAAGAATTGAGGAGAAATTGTAAGGAAGTATTACAGCATGTTGTCATTACTCAAAGAAGGATGAGTACAGAAGCAGTGTTCTTAGGCTTTCTTCCCTCCAATTTCAGGACAATTTCTGAACGCAAGTGGAAACTGAGCTCTTGCACTCTCCTCTCCTGTTTTAGCTGTTGCTTTTGTAAGCAATGTTGTGTTATTTCTGGTGAAAACTGAACCTTTTCTTACCAGCACCTCCAGCTAAAAAGTACACGCTTTGTATGTCTTCCCAAGTTATTCTCTCCCTACAGCACCTTCTGCTCTAGTTTTTTGGCTAAGAATGAAGAGAAAATTTCTAAACACAAAGATAGCGAAGCTTTGCAGTAGATGTCCTGAAGACATCTCTAAACGTCTATTACTGAAGGGTTAAAGAAACATGCTTTAAAACAGATTAGGAATGCTGTAGTCCTGATGCAGGCGGATAGAGAACTGCTGGCTTCCTGAGGACTGTACCAGGCAGTCCTTATCTGAACTGTTTTTTGTCCACAAGATCTGAGCCCATACATACATTATATGTTTGGCATACATCCCTTACCCTCTGTATGCCCCAAGAGCTGACATAACTGACTTCAAGGACTCAGATCTCCCTTTTGTGCACTTTGTTCCAACCCTTTGCTTTTGCCAAATCCATTAGACCTAAACTTTTTTCCTTGCATCAACACTACTTTGCTGTTTTTTATTGTCCTTTATAAAATTAACCATTATCACCACTCAAACATTAGCAATTTGTCTTCTGAACTCCTTTAATACACCATTTTCTGACTGCTCACATTCCTCACTTTTTAAGACATACTGTGATTGTGATTCTCTCCTCCATCTAGCTCTAAATTGCCTTTTTCTCCCTCTAAGTAACTGCAGTTTCCTTGAGCATTCCATGAGACAGCTGAGCACATATTTAGTTTTCAATAGACACTTAAATGTCCTTGAGCTCTGTCAATATCAGCAAACACTCAACCTTAATTAAATTGAAAAGATCTTGAACAATAGCTGTTGAGCATGTCTGTAAGCATTATGAAAAATCTGAACCATAGGATTTAACTTGTCTTTTTCCATGGAGATTTGGAGAAAAGCTTGAAATGCAAAGCTACAGTATTTTGTAGGATGCTCCTCATGCATCTAACCACATTTACCTATTGCCACTGTTCAGAGACACCCACCTTGAACTTACAGGCATGGTATGAGACCTCGTGGAGCTCTGCTCTTCTGTAGCTGAAGCTGGATGTGTCCCTGCATCTAAAGTGACAGTAGACACATTTTTAGGTAGTTTCACCTGTAGCAGCTTCAGTTTTCAAACTGTACTTGGACATTCCTATCAGTTTCCTGATTAAAAAAAAGGCAAGAAGCAGAGTCCTGCCTCTGGTTTTAAACACCTGCAAAAGTCAGCAAGGTCTCAGCTGCAGCACTGATTGAGGCCAATCCCTAGGCCAGAAGCACTGAATCTAATATTCATTTATTAAATCAAAATGCACCCTTTATTTCTCTTGTAATAGAAATAACCTCCCTGAAGTGACACAAAGATGCCTATAACCTTCTCTGAACTCAACAGCAGACACCATTATGGAACTACAAACACAGTTAATCCCAAAAAGCAAGCTCATCTCTTCCACAGAATATTGATTGCTCCATTTTGCCTAGTAGTGTTTTTTTCCCTCTCTTTTACACAGTTCTGTGCTCCAGATGGCTCACACTTCTCTGTGATGAAGGAAGGAGATGACAAAACAGAAAAGACATGGATCAATGAGAAGGTCTCAAGCTATATTCCTTTGAAAATATCTCAGCTATGAAAATATTTCAAGCAATCCTGAAGACTTTTCCAATTACAGAAAAAGTAGTTCTCCTGACTTTTCTGGACTGAAGGCTTCTCTTTACTACATTAAATAATCAAATTGTTTCTTGGCAGCCACTACAGGTAAAGAAGTTGCATGGAAATGGCAATTACAGAGCAGGAGTTCTTTTCAGGATTCTGTTTAATCAATTTTAATCTTAGTTTATACAGTGGATTACAAAGACTTTTCTGGGAGAGGTCAAGGATGTGAACTCTATATCGAATTAAATATTCAGAAGTCCTTTTGAATAACAATTCCAGTACCTTTCTGAGAGCAACCAAATCTTTGCGTTTTCACATTTCTAAAATACCTTCTAAAGAATTCACATTCCTGGGAAAAAGTCCTTTTGGGTGAAAGTTTTATGGTTCAGAAAATCTGGGTAAACAAAGGTGATCTGAAGTCACAGAAATGTGAAATCTTTGCCTATCAAACAAAACACATTACTTAGAATTGACTTATGGTTAAACAATAGTATAAAGGAACATTTTGGGTTGGATAATACAAATATTTATTACTATTTTAGTGTAGAATAATCTTCCATTGCCTTCCTGTATTCTCGAGTTAATTTAGAATAACCTTGGAAAACAGCTCAGGTGCCTTTTGGACAGTATTAAAGAAGCAATAAACTTAATGAGGTTATCTATTCCTAAACTGTATCCACTTACAGAAATGAATGTTAAAGAATTTGGTCATATATATGCATGCACAAATTTCAGCATATTCTTCTTGCAAATTCCAAGTTTTATTGGACAATATGCTTTGAAGCCCACATTTTCTTCAATTCCTGCTCTCAGTTACATCTTTCCTGCATGAAAAAATCCATTTCACTAGTGTCAGGAAGGTAATTGTGTCTCTTACAGCCTAAGGGGTCTGCTTTCCTCTCCCTGTGCTGACCTAGCTCTCATCCAAAGCAATGAAAATTATGCACACATGAGGCAAGAAGAATTGGACCTTTTCCTGACATGCCATGACAAAGTACGTGCCAGGATGTGGGATGCATGTATTCCCCCTCCTGCTCTCCTGGCAGGATACAAGGAGCTTCCATCACGCATCCATCCTTGTTGCTTGGCTTAGCTAGTGCAGAATTGTATAGAATTGTAAAGAAATAGTGTTATAAAACAACCTAATTGTCATCAATTTCTCCTACTGGAGAAAACCACCAGCCCAACATTAGCACTAACTGCAGTCATACACAGGGGATTCTGATTTCATCCACACAGATTAACTTGGATCTAAAGCCAAGAATATGCTCATTTTTTCCTGTAATTCTTGTCTGCATTTAAGTTTTAACTTTTAACAGTCTGGAGTCAGAAAATGCATTCCATATTAGATTTTCTAGAAATATTATGTACAAGAAGTGGAGTACCAACTTCTCATTGGATGCATTTCAGTCTACATAGAAAAAAGACAACAGAGAAGTGGTTTATGACCTGCAATGTGGATTCCCACAGCTAAACTCACTACAGATTATGCTCATAGATTATTCATAATAGAACAAAAAGCAAGCTATTTTTGACTTCAGGATTAATCACATCAACCATGCGGCATTCACAGCTAGTTTTCAGAACCCTAGCACACCCATTTAAAACCAAAATGAGCTAACTTGCCATTGTTCTTGCTTCTCTTTTTAATGTACATTTCAATGATTTAAACTGATTTTCTCCTTTCTCTGAAACCATGAAACTTAGATTGTAACTCAAAGTTATGAGAAAACTCCCTCCACAACACATCACCTTGTAGGGTCAATGCAGGAGAAGTTATTGCTAGCCTAGCATTGGCAGTCTCAAATTAAGCCCAGATTTAGTGAAAATGAAAGAAAGCAGGCAAAGGACAGCTTTGGTAAGCACTGGAGCCAACTTTCTCTAGTGAGTGTTGGCCCTGGTTGCCAACTGGAAGCATCCTAAGGGGAGCCCAAATGTAAAAGGCAATACTTTCCTTCTCTCTGTCTCTCCTTTAAGATGTCGTAGGCTGGGCACCAACACACTGGGGCCCCAAAATTAACAGACACATTCTTCAGCCTTTTCTGGGATAAGGGCATAGTTCAATTTATTGTCACAAAGGTAAACAGTTGAGTACTTGCTGGCTGTGTTTGGAGCCCTTCCAAGAACCACACTGTCTCAGCTAAAGCCAGCTCAGTTGTCTGTATGCTATCCAGAAATCTATAGTGCCAGCTCAAAGTTATCTCTTCTTTTAGAACAGTTTGGGCTAGAAGGGACATTTACAGGTTTCCTAGTACAATACCCCCCACCAAATGAACAAGGACATCTTCAAGATATAGAAGATACCTCAAAACACAATGAAGTATCTGAAACTGCTAATTCTGAAATGGTAATTAGGGCCAGCTAGTTACCGTGGAGTGAAAAATGTGTTGTTTCAGCTCCCAGGATGAGACCTAACACTAAGTTATGTGGAGGAGTACAAGTAAGTATTGCAAAAAATGAATGCAGAATTCCCTGTGGGAATTTTTCAGGGGAAAAGGCAGACCACTGGAACCAATGAATTTTTCTCCTACTCCTTTTACATAAGATTTTTGCTATCTGACCTCCCTCCCCATGAGAGCCAACCTCCTCTCTAGATTTCCCACCAAAATGAATTTACATTCATAATAAATACTTGAATAAACAAATACTTACTTAAACATTTCAAAATGTCATATTGAAAATGATCATAGCAACAAAGAAAGCCAGGTAGTCTGTACGGCAAACAAAATGAGCTTATAAATGTATCAGTACAGATTAGTATTGAAATATAATTGAGTTGAGCAAGTGACATAATGAAAATAAAAGTTATCCCTGAATGCTTTAAAGTATTTTTTATCTTTCATTTTTCAGAGATTATCACAGAGTCCAACCAGTTGTTTCAGAAGTTAAGGCCCAAACCCCTTCTTTTCGTAAGTACAAAATTACCGGTCTACAATTTTAGAAGAGGTTAGAAGGTTTAGTAGTCAAACCTTAATTTCTTTATAGCTTTAAATTGCATACTTCACACATTAAAGTCATTTTTATTATAACTATATTATGAACTAGCAAAAAAATAACACAGATTTTCACTCCCAAAGATAAATGAATCGTTCAGTATGTGATTAATGAGGGAAGAACAGAAAGACACACACAATCCACCTCAGCTATCCACTGCTGTTTGGTCAGTGGCTTGGTTGTTAGAAACTCTCTATGGATTTTAAATATAATTTGTACCTAAAAAGGTAAAAAAAATATTTCAGCTTGCTAGTTGCAGGAGCTGAAATATTTTTACATTAATCAGACTGCCATTATTCATTAGTTGCATCCTAGGCTGCAACTGATTGCACATTTTTTTTCCTATGGTGAAGTCTTCAAAGACATTTCATAAAGAGCTCAATAAATTATTTGGTGAAGAAAAAGCAGACCTTTCTGAAAGAAAATTAATCAGCACACAGCAAGTTACTGACTGAGTGAGAGGATTACCTATAACCACCTAGAGAAAAGTGATTAATATTGGAAGAGTTTTCCATCAGAAAAAGCTGATTTGATGAACGTTCTGCACATTTGCATCAAAAATCTAATAGGAATTTCAGGCACTATCTGCAAGATCAGATCACCCCTCTTTTCTTGCATATCAAAGTCACACAAGGTTTCAGCCTAACAGTATATCCTGATCTTTTTGTTTCAAGTTAATAATGTGTCTTCCTGCTTCAGATTACAGCAACGTTGGAAGGAAGGAAGGCTCTGCAGAGAGACCTGGACAGGCTAGGTGAATGGGCAGTGACCAATGGCATGAAATTCAACCAGGCCAAGTGCAGAGTCTTACACTTTGGCCACAACAACCTCATGCAGCGCTACAGGCTGGGAGATGAGTGGCTGGAGAGTGGCTCAGCCGAGAGGGACCTAGGAGTATTGGTTGATAGCCGGCTGAACATGAGCCAGCAGTGTGCTCAGGCAGCATGGAAAGCAAATGGCATCTTGGCCTGTATCAGGAATAGNGTAATGTTGGCATTAGTGTAGCTGAGCCACGAAATGTGCAGCTAACACTTTATCCACCAATGTACAAAAGCAACAAAACCTATTAAAATTGGCTTCACTCAGAATAATACTTATTTCTCAGCATACCCTGCCTGCAACCTCAAATACATTCTAATTACTACTGTTCCAAAAGGCCTGGGATAAAGCTGTAAAAAGAATGAAATATAAAATAAATTCTCTCACAACATATGAAAAGCTCAAGCTGATGAAAGTTACTTAGTTCTTGCAAGTTTTGTAATGGATTTCTTGAAGTTCATTTTCTTTGAGATAAGTTCCTCAAACTTCAGACAGACTTGGATTAGAAACTGAAATGCAAACTTTATAGACCTCCAAGGTCTGCAGATTGGACTGAACATATTATGCAAACAGATTCCTATTCTGTCTATGTCAGGCTGCTGAGGAGAAGTCAGTTTTAAAGGTGCAAAATGGAAACAAACTCCCCAAACAAACAGCTTTGTTTTTCTCTAAGTAAAAAACATGCTAATATGGTCTGAATTTTTTGCCTAAAGGTTTGAGAGAAACAGGACGGATTTCTGGCTCATCAAACTGAGCTGAATCAAGTCTTTGTGCTGTTTGCTATTTCTGAGTTGCAGGGACATATTTCTTTCCCTCTGTACTTCTTTGACATTACCAGAATATTAACATGCTTGAAGGAAGACCCAGAACAATGAAAATAAGCAGTTGCATTTTGTGTTTTTTATTGGGTTCTTTTTGTTGTTGTTGCTTTAATAGTCATAGTATTGCTGATTAAATTACTTACTAATTTACTAATTAACTTTCAACAGAGTTCATTTTACAGTAATTCATTAACTGTGTATGCCACCAGTCCTCCATGTACCACAAAAACAGGACTTTGACTGGGCAATCACAATAGTTAACTTGAAAAGCAGGTTTTTAAAAGAAATCTAGAAAGAGTAACAAAAAACTCAGTGAGGAAAATAGGAACTTCTCTAGTACCCTTCCAAGCACAAAAAAAGCCCTTTCCCCTTCCACATCAACACAGTTAACTGCAATGTTAACAAGATCCATCAAGACCTAATAAGGCAGCTTCATTAACATGATTATCACCTTATTAATAATTCACAGGTTGGTACAAGTACATTACTTATGGGATTATTATTTGAAACATGAAGAGAATATTATTGTAACACTCATTAAGGTGATCTCTGCTGAGGTAAAATTTGTAGCTCATATATTTGTATTTTCTTAATGCAGTTAAATGTCCTACATCCTCTAATGTAGAGATAGTGCTTAATATAATGAGTTGCTGCTATGCAGGAGGCTGTGATTAGGCTTGCAGGGATTTAGGATTAGATCCAGGAAAGGACTTAAGTACCTTACTTGAGCAAAATAGAGACATTTACAACTAAGGAGAGAATTCACTCCAAAAAAGCTAAATAAACGCAACTTTCTGTATTTCATTTTGAAGAGTAATCTGATAAAACGTGCCAGCCATTCCAGCAGAGAGATTGAAACTCAGGACCTCTGCCCTGAAGGAGCAGTGCAGCACTTGAGCTTACTATCAGATTCTTTATCATGGCTGAGTCTCACACTCTTTTCTACAGAGGGTTACTTGTGCAACGAGTCTCCATCTAACAATGCTGATTTACCTAGTCTTCTGCCTGAAACATGGTGTGGTCACTGCTGGACACTTCTCAGTACATATAGATAAACCTAATTATATAAAGCTAGTATGATACAAACTTTAATGCTGAACTTGAAATCAACCAGTAAAAAAGTATTTTAGGCATCCAAAAGAAGTTAAAGCTTTTTCTCGCTTGTTTGTCTTGATCAGGACTATTAAGCCTATATCAACTCCAGATGCTTAACTAAGATGCCTAAATCCGTAGTTTAGTCTACCTTAAATTTCTGATATGGGCAGCAGAAGAAAGATTAAGTAACTCAGGAGACCAGTTTAGACTCCACGTGGGAAGATGCACTGGAAGAATTTCCACATTTATTATGAAGTGAGACTGGCACTCCAGCAGACATCTAACCTGGATACCTGAGCTTCTTAACTTTGGTCATAACCAGTTACATTTCATTAATTAATTAATAATCAGTCAAATTAACTAGCATTTTTAGACAAAGTAGCAGAGAATATGGAGAGAACATTTATTTGAATATATTTATTGCAAATGCATTTTTGATTTTTAAGTCGTAACTCCCACTTTTATCACATAGTAGTTGAAGAATGCAGAGATGATATCCATTACTGTTGGATGGCTTTTAAAAAAGATACTGCCTTGGCTCTCAGTGGTGGGAGAAATCATAGTGTATCAGCATAAACATGGATCACATTTATTAATCCCTCTTTGAATGGCACTCGTGGAAAATTGCTAATTGTCAAGTAGGATATTAAAAATGTCCAACTAATAAAGCAACAGATTAGATGTTTCAAGCATTTTAATCAAATGCTACATGTATTTAATATAAAAAACAACATTAATTTAGCTGCTGTTCTCATGGACAATAAATTTTTAATGGAAACATCACTGTTGCTTCATAAATTCACTGTTCCTTAAATATTAGGCTGAAACTGTTCTACTTAGCCACATAGCTGCTGGCTACTGATTATTTTGAAGAACTATATTACCCTAGCAGTAATTTCCTTCAGGGAGAACCTGAGGTAAAATAGATCAGCTTCCCTACACTTTTCAATCTTCAGAGCCTTAACAGAGATTGGGCAGAGTCATCTTGAGTATCTTTGCCCACTGTGTCTTTAGGAACGAGACACACATCAACAACCCTGGAGGCAATGGCATCAACTCAAAACATAAACTGGAAGGAATCAGGATAGAAAGCTGATTTGTATGCCATATTCTGAATTGTACAACAGCACATTTGTGTTTTCCACCTTGTTCCCAAGTAGAAAAGCACAGTTCTCCCAGGAGTCAAAAACTATAGTCTTGTGTAGAAGTGAGCCTCATTATGCTCCTTCATCCCATTTCAATATAGAATCCAAGTCCTCACGTACTCATACTCCCAGGTATTCATATGGAATAGCCACCAAGAGTTCCATGAGTGTGGGAGGACGAGAGAACCTGTAGCTGTCTGGAAGGAATAGTTCTAGCACAAACCAATAAACCTCCTACTTAATAGTCCTAGTGTGGCATATGTGCCAAATGTTCACTTGGACAATCCTGTGGACTAGTTACTAGAAGGACAGTTGGTTTCAGAGCACTTTAAGGTTTTGCCACAGCCAGTAGTGGGCAAGCCCTTTATCATTCTAATGGCAGTTTGTTTTTTGTTAGATGAACATTTTTCCTTCCTTTCTTGCAAACTTTCAGGGACTTAAGCACAGTATAAGTATGCTCCCTTCCTAGTCCCATTTAATATGCGGCTCACACATGGAGAAACAATCTGTCTCAAGCTTCAGTTCATTCTCCAGTGAACCTTCTCACAACCCCTATGTTCCTTAGGTCCTCCTCTGCTCTCCCATTTTGTATCTACAAAGCCCAAGTAGAATTTCAAATGTCCTTGCTGGGAGGCTTGGAGGGATACAGCTATCTCCAGTATGCAGATCCCAGTTCAGATGTTTGTCCAGTTGAATACTGAATATCCCCAGGGATGAAGATTCCTTAACCTCTTTGAACAACCTGTTTCAGTATTTTCCTCCTCCCACTATGAAATGTTTGTAGTATCATTTTCCTGCATTCATGCAGAATTTTGATTGTTGCAATTTGGAATTGTTGCCTCCTCTCCTACTACTGAAAAGAGCCTGGCTCCATCTTCTCTGCACTCCTTAGCTAGCTGAATACGATAGAAATATCTACCTTTCTTTAGCTTTCTATACTAAAGGCTATGCAAAACCATTTCTCTGAGCCTCCCTTCCTACCTCATGTACATCCAGACGTCAAACATCCTGGTTTTATGCTGGACTAGCTCCAGTATGTCAATCTCTTTCTTGTACTGTGAAGCCCAAAGTTGCACTCAGTGCTCTCTGGATATTTTTCAGTATTCTTTCTTCCAAGAGCAGACACACATGAAACAGGATTCTTAAATAGTGCAAGTGCTCCATCAAAACCACCAGGCAGTCCGTTTACTCTCTTGAAGTAAACAACCATTTTAAAGACAGGAAAGATCAGAACTGAAAATAAGTAGAGTAGGATTGCAGATATCCAAATCACATGGATATCCAGGTATTTAAAAAATGACCCCCCCACTAGCATACAAACGGAAAAAGTCATTGAAACATCTGCTAAATACAGTTTGGGTTTTGATGACACAAACTTAATAGTTTAAAAAATTTGTTTTCTTACATGTAAGATCAAGATCAAAAGTCAGATGGGAAAATAAAATGCTTTCATGAATCAGCTTCCTGAAAAAAGGTTTCTAATTTAGATGCTAATGCAACAAATGCTGTGCCAATGTTTTCAGCATTTTTGTTACCCTGCACCCTTAAGTGGCAGGTTCCAAGTAGCGAAGAACTTTGAGGATCACAGGAAAGGACAGACAATAAAGCTTCTTGCTGTTGAAAGGGTTTGGGCTGGAGGCAAATGCTCAAATCATCTGAATCAAAACCTAAGACAGATTAAGCTGACTGAGGAGTAAACAATACGGCAACAGTATTTTTATCCAATTCTCAGACATAGTGGCCAAACACTTCAATTTATGAAAGCTACAATGGTTTTATTTTTCTCTGAATTATATCACTGTATTCCCTACATTTACATTTCAGCAGAGTAAAGTGCTTTTCTCCTCCTGAAAGCTATGAATGGTTTCCAGATAGAGGAAGACAGAGACCTCCTTTCTCTGTTTGAGAAGAGCTAGCTTTGACAGTAGAGTGAGGCAGCACCATAGCAGAGCAATGGACCAATTTCCATAGCCCCTGGGAATGTTCTGTAAAGAATTCCAGTAAACAATTATGCTTGCACAAACAGATTCAAGCTGCTATGACTCACTTCATTTCTTGTTCTTAAACAAAACTATTTAACTCACCCACCACATGCTTCAGGCAGGCAGTGGCAGGAAGAGAGAGGGAGAGAGTTCTGCTGCAGCTTTCACTGTCTTTAAAGTGTGAACAGTGTTCTGGTTCTAGAAACACTGCATATTTTAGACCACACCTCAACATGATTTTTCCAGGTGTTTTGCAGTAAACATGACATATGAGTAGATGAAAAGACAGAGGTGTTGGAATTCAGAATGGGATTTGGAATACAGAATGGGATTTTGGGGCATCCATGACACACTCTCAGTTAGGTACCTTGAGGCAGGGCAGTAAACTGCAGAGGCCAAGAAGTTTGACTCTGGCTCAAGAAATGATGTTATTAAACAACAAAAAAAAGCAGTACAGATAATTTCATTTTCAGGAGTAGCACTGATAAAACCTATTTAATACATTTTTACATCATATTACTAAGTAGAACAGAATAAAACATATAGTAGATATATAATGTGAAACTCAACCCGAAAGTAAGCAAAGAAAAGATGAGCTTCCTTCCAGTCTAAGGGAAGGAAAGAGAAAAAAAACACAGCAAAGTTTTCAAGCCCAGTTCACTGAAGCTCATCTTTGAAATGCTTTGAGGCTTCAGCTTTAGGAAATTCTTTCCAAAAGTGTCAAAGATTTTGAAGCCCTTCAAAGAAACCTATAGATGACAGGTGCCAAAATCCCATTTCCACTGTAGTTATAAGCCTAAACCCACCATTGTTCTTCTGTCTCCGACAGTGAGGAGCATAAGTCAAACTGCAAGTCAGCAAAACATAAACATTTCTGTGCTATGTCTTATATTGTATTATCTGTTTGACTGTATTTTCTCCATAACAGAATCACCTACCAAAAAATGCTACTTCTCTTAAAACCTGATGAGCTTTTTAACCATTGATAACCCTTGACCTGAACAAAATCAATTTTGTCTATCAATATGATTTAAGAAGGGAGAGATATTAAACCTGAGTGTAACCAAATCTCAGCAGCATCTAACAATGAAATTGTCATCTCTCCTGTCTGTAGGATGGCTGAAACTACATCGGTTTTGTTTCCCCAAGTCAAGTCTGTCTTTTGCCTGTGATAATAACTGGCGACAGGCACAGTCTGAAAATCACTTGGGGTCTCCTGTGGCCCCTGGTGCAATAACTGTGCTGACAGCAGAGGGAGCATTAAACTCATTGCCCACAGTAAAGTGTGGGGAGTGATACCCATGTTCCTATAATCCTTGTATGGGTAGGATGAGCTCATTAGCCTAATGGCAGTCATTCTAGGAGAAGGACAACTCTGATTCCAAACCCGGGCAGATGGAGCTCATTTAGCCCTGTGAGGCCTTCCATCTAAGAGGTTAAACCTCCGTCCTAAGGACTTCACTGCCAGCGTCCAAGCTTGCTAGGCCCTGGCAGATGAACCTTAGGACTAAGGGTGGGTCCAGCTCTGTGCATGCTGTGTCTCACCTAAAAAAATCCATAGTGCAGGCTCGAGGGTGCTATCTGCTATCCTCTTTTTATCAGCGCGCTTGGAAAAGGCACTGATGAGGAGCGTGGATGGAGCCCTCCCTGGATCTTCGTTCACGAAGCCTAGCCATGATGACGACAACGACGATAACTGATGAGCAAGACCTCCATGTCCTTTGCCTGGACCCTCAAGCCTTCTGTGGTATCTTCTCCTCCCCATACCACTAGAGGGGTAGCAGTGAGTGGCTGTGAGATGCTTTATTTACAGCTGGGTGGACTTCAACCAAGCAAGGTGTCACAGAACTTTGCTGTCAGGCAAAAAGAGCTAATAGTGAATAAGATCAACAGGGAGCAAAGCAAGGTTTGCAGAGAGGAGGTATTTTTATAATCCTATATACTATGGAAGAAACGAAGCAAGTCTGTGGATACCTAAACTTATTCTAAAGTCTGAATAAGGAGCCAGAATTACAAGATTAATAGTTCAATGTTAAACCATTCATCAAAATTACTCTTTTAGTTTTATACCTTAACGTTCAGCATTTTAAGTGGTTGCTCTCCCACGGAAAAAAAACACTTCAACTTCTTCTTTCAAACACTTTAGAAAGCAGAAGAAAAGCTGTGTGATAGTGAGAAAAGAGATTTTGGGGGGAAAATGATAGTGTCTAGCAATCTGATACTAAAAGGATAGTGGGAACCAATCCACTTGACTTACTGACTCATATGCCTTTTGCAAATCAGGTACCTCCTTAAGCTCCATTTATTCCTTGCAGCATGCACATAAAAAGCCTTAAATACTCTAAGATTATGATTAAATAATGCATGGATTTGATCCTTCATTCCTTAGAAATGTAGGTAATTTCTTATTTACACAAGTGTGGATGATTTCCAGGTACTGCTTACTTGAGTAATGGTTATTGCTGTGAGCACAATGCCTATACACTATTACTGGATTCCTAATCATGGAATGCTATCATTCAGCTATAAATTATTATAACTTAAATTGCACACATGCTAGTTACAGTTCAGTGTGGTTTTCTTAAAGATTGATATTATAGAGCTTTATAAAGAAGGAATATAATACAAGTAATACTGGCTGTTAAACCTTAGAATGTGAAAGTAGGTCATGTTCCATGCCAAAAAAAACCCCCAACATGTTGGAAACATGCTGGAAAATGAAAATCAAAAATGCTTGTTTTCACCAAAATAGACATTCCACACTATAACTTCTTCACATAGTGGTTATGGGGTTTGATCTTTTTTTTTCCTAATGCAAGCAGTGTCTTTTGGGTGTCAATTGATGCACAGTGTTGAGTCTAAGAGCAGAAAGCAATGTTTGATTAAGTACAGCCCTTCTGCTGTACTTAATTAGCAGTTCTAATCACAAGTACTTTGAAAAAGCAAGCAATGAAGTAATTATTTTTTATGCTGCTTCACTCCTTTCCCCCATTCTTCTGTTGCTATGGCCTAGCTTCAGCGGAAATTAGAGAAGGGATGAAAAAAAGAGATGTTTTACAGATATCTAGATCAAAGAGAAACCATGAAAAGAGTTAGAAAACCAACTTAAAAGTGCTTTGGATCGTACTTAGAGATGATAGGTTCAACTTCCTTGAAATCTAATAGGCTGGCATCTTGATTCTTCTGGGTCACACACACTCATTCACCTTCTTAGTTTGCTTACTCTATCAGGTTCATTTGTTTAGCAGCTGAGTCTCTGCATTGCTGGAATCTCTCTTCCCATCTGCCAGCATGGCAACACCAGCAAACGGGCCTCAAGCATAGCTGTCTCCTTTCCAGTCCAACTCAGAGATCCCAGATCATTGTCATTATAAAGCTGGACCACAAAAAATGGTATTGAGGTCAGTCTGCTGCAGATAAAAGGGAAATATGACAATGGGAAATGAAGCTGTGACTTCCCAGGCAGAGTTAGAACCTCTTTGGCTACAAAGACAAAAAACATGTAGTGCTAACACGCAGTTTAGGATATGCTTTTTAATTTCTTTTCTCTGATAACTTTTTGCAAGAGGATTAGAACAATTTATTTGATTTTTGACAGACTGTTCATCTGATGAGGCAATTTATGTAAGAAGGAAGTGAAGATGAGAAATCTAAGAAAAAAAAGAATGATTCAGATAAGACCAACTTCCTAGTTTGATTGCAGATGAATTTTGAAGAAAATCACTTTGAAAGTTTATCTGATAATGTGGTATTGAAAGCTGGTGTTCTGTGAAGTAATGTTTTTATTTCTGCACTATTTTATCAACAGGGGCTTAATTTCATACACTTTGGGGTTGTAATCATCAGGTCTATTTTAGCAGAAATTTGACAAAAAGAGCAAAATTCCATGATGCTTATCAATTAAAAGAAGTAGGGAGAGTGAGGTTGGTTTAGTATTTGACTGTTTTTAATTAAAATTTTGTGATCCAGAAAATAGTACAGTTGTAGTTCTGTATTATCATATCAATAGGCTCCTAATTTTCTATGCTTGTTTACTAAATGATCTGTTGAATGCAAAAGAGTGGTTTGATTCATTTTCTGACTTACTACTTGTACAAAACCTGATCAGAAGCATAATGTCTCTCATTATTTGAAAGAGAATCCTGCTTTCATATATCTGTTGTAAAAAATAAGAATCCAGATAACAATTAACTACTAACTGCCTGGGGGAAAGGTTGTTTATTCTATAAATGACTCACTAAAAGAACTTTTTACACAGCTGAAAAAAACCCAACAAACCACAAAACAACCCTATGACATACTGGTACCCAAAGATGGCTTGAGGACTTGCTAGCCCCCAGGCACAGTAAAAAAAGCCAAAATTCAAACCATGGGGTTTAATTTGGTTACACCTTGATTAGTTCACCCAGCAGGAACCCAGACAGCCCTGGTAGAAACCCCCAACTCTCTCAGTCTGGGGTTACAGGACAGTACCACCTTCATGTTCATGTTAGAATTGGGATCAGGACTACTTACCTACTTCAATGGGAAGTCAGAAAACCACATCTGAGAAGACATCTTTAGGTTAGGAATCCAAATCTCCTTCTAATTCTTGTTTATCTAATCCTGGTTTGTTAGGATGTCCTCTGGAAAGAACTTGTGCAGTGGATGCTTGCCCAAAGGAGGTGGCTGAGGTTAGCAGACCTGCTTTCCCAAATCCCCTGCTGCATTCCCTTGCAATTAACAATCCCCTACTTAGTATCAGTTAATGCACATCCAGCCCCTGATCAAATGAGCACATCCTAAGGGTTCTGATTAGTTTTCATATCAGCTCTGACCTTTATGAAAGGGAGATTAACATTCCCCCTGGGTATTCACAATTTCCTTCTCAGTTTGTGCCTACTGGCCGACTCCCTGCCAAAACCTTCACTGAAACATTTCAGGCTGTTTTACAATTCCCTCTGAAAAAAAGGTCATAGGTCTGCCCTAAAGCTCTTATCAATCAGCTGAAAAATTCCCAACTCTTTGTTCCACGGCCCCAGGACCCAGCCAGGAACCTCAAGGAGGAATGGGCAGTCTCTGTGGCTGCACTGAAGAATATCCAAACTGCAGTTCTTACAAACTGTTCCCTTGCTCCTGGAAATGGAATTAACAGCAAAATTAGTAAAGTCACCCAGTGGACTGGAGGAGGAAAAGGTTCATGTATATTCTATGTGCATCTGAATGTCAGCAATCAATTAGGTGTATCTCTTAAGTCCTTACTGATCTTATGAGCAGCTACATAATTCAGCAACAACCTCAGTTAGTCATATTGTGATCCTGGCTCCCTGTGAAGGCATTGTATTCCCTTCAAAGGAAAACTGGCCCTACAATATTTTATCCTGTTCCTTAGCTGGCTTCTAATTACTTTTCCACAAGTGAACACAAACATTTACTGCCCAGTGGACATTTGAAGTGGACATTGTTTACCTGCAGAATATTATTCCATGCACACCAGGGCTGAGCTATGGGCAGTTAGCTGCTTCACAATATGTGCCATATTCTGCTGACACATCTCCTTGTCAAGATAGTCTCCAAGGTTTTGGGTTTTAAAAGCTGGCAAAATTTTGGCAGCATAAGGGGATTTTCACACCAGATACCTATCAAAGATGCTCATAGCAAGTTACTTGTTTAGATTACGAAGCATAAAACTTGGCACAAAGTACTGTAAGTAATATTTGATGCATGGATGTGCAGTGTTTTTGTGATGTAGCAGTATATCCTATGATATTAAAAAACACTGAAAATATCTTTAGGAATCATACACAAATCACAGCAGCTAATAAAAAAGTAGACTTTTCAGAGTGACCAAAGTGTGGCTAAGCCATCTCATGAGCCCTGTGACAAGTTCCAATGCTTGAAGAAAGCTGGCCTTCTGGACACACTACTCAGACTATGTCTTAACAGGGATCACCAGATCATCAGCTATGACTCTGTCAAGTCTAGCATTAAATTACAAAGATATGGACAGACAATCCATTATAATACATGAGTAGTTCTGACATCCAGATCAATGACTGAAATGTCTTTAACTGAACATGGATTAATAGCTATTAATAATAATGTCAGATGCATATTCCAGTGTTGGTTTGATGGCATGGGAAGTGCAGATACTTTAATGAACACTAGAGGGCAAATAATTTACAGTTTGGCTGCAGAAAACTATTGACCAGTAGTTCAAATTATCTAAATATGCATGATAGTTAGCTTTTAAAGACCTGAAGACATTTCAGTACAATATTAACATTCTTTAATTGATTCATTCTTTACAGATGGAGTTTCTAGCCAAACAACTTGAAGAGTATATAATGTTTAGAACTAAAAATCCTTCACAACTCATTTCTGAAGGGTTTGTCCTTTCTCAAAATGAACTTGGTATTTCTATCAGAAAGTCAATAAACCTAGAATTATCCCTATTTCTCCTCTTCCTGATCCCAGGGTCAGACAATGAAGCACTCTGCATCATTCCAGCTCCAACTCTAGTTCCCTGTAATCATTGGATTTTAACAATCCAGCCTTGAATAAGGTTGCTGGTGTTTGTTTATTTATTATTATGCCCCTAGAAGTCAGTATCTCTTGTTTTCATGTTATCTTTTTCCCCCCATCTTCACTAAGTTTATCAGAGTAAGGTCCCTTATTATTTCAAGCATGAAATGACTCGTTAACAGAAATTACACTAGCTGAGGAGTTATTCCCAGAAACTCAGGCTTTAGGTATGAAGTCCATTTCTCAGACTGGTTGATTATATGTATTAAATTCAATTTAAACAAATCTGGAGCAATGCAAAGCTTCAGTATGAAGAGTGAATCTATGGCTGAAGCAGGTTCCTTCTTTGAAAGTATTTGTGGTGCTTTCTACAAGGTCAGACTTCATAAATGCTTCTTTACCAATCTAAGGGATGGTTCACTGTATGCAGTGGAGCTGGACTAGTTTAATATGGTTTAGGAAAACAGAAAGAAAGGAAAAAAAACTTTGTAAGCATTAAATAGCAATGCTGAAAACTAAGTACAGTTCTCATTAAAACTGACACCAGACAATGTGCCTTTGATATATACAGTTTGTATGTTATTAGAAGCATTTACATCTTCATATTCTGAATTACTGTGAGATCCTGTATGTTAATGTCTTCCTGTAATCAGAGTTACTAAAGCAAAGCATGGCATACACTGATTTATAAGTACGAATTACAGACTATGGTTTTAAATAATATTTTTATTGGTGGGAAGCAGAATCTTGAATGTATGAAGAGTGGTAAAATGCCAATCATGCCACCGAAAGTCCACTGCAAATTCTCAGCCCCGTGCTTATCTCTGTGGTTCTGCATAAATGAGACATTTGTCAATAGATTCCTTTCACTCCTACAGGCAGACTCGGAATAATTGTGGTTTCTCATAATTGTGATTTTATTTATAGCTCAGCTGACAGTCTGATTTTCTTCGCTTTCACATTTATCTCTCTATATTCAGCTACCCATGCACTTTTTGTGCAGCTGCTTCTTGCAACCATGCCATCTTACAGCACTTCAGAGGATGCATTCCTACATCAACACTATACAGTATGTATGGCACAAAGAATCTTGAACAATTCCAAGGGGCACTCTATGTGCACCCACACTGGAAAAAAATGGCCAAAGAGATCCTGACGCAGTGTTTTGAGGAATTTGTGCAGGGACATGTCTGACCTAGAAAGACTGATCTCACTCCACTGACCTGCAATGGGAGTCATGTTCCAAATTTCAGTGCTTAGTTCCATCTCTCGGCCTTTCTGTTTTGGTTCTGTCTTCTTCTGCTAGAATTGTTCAGAAGAATTAAAAGAAACTTTTATGCTATAACTTTGTGGAGAGAATCCTCACTCATCAGACATTTTTCTTGTGATACGCCTGTAATTCTGAGTGTCCCTGATTCAGGATGTCAGAATTGGCTTACCTGCTCCCCACTGTCTTCAACTATATTTGGAGGACTCAACAATGGTATAAATCAGGTATATACTCCCAAGTGAAGCACTCAGGTAAACTATTGTATTCAAAAGTCTGGCTTCACTGGCGTTGGGTTAGATCTTACAGAGTAACTTACAGTGAGAGACACAGCACAGCAAATTGTCTGCTGTCTAAGTTAATATCCAAGATGTAAACCTTTCCAGAATCTAGCAGAGCGGCTCCCTCTCAGGTACTTTGAAGCACAATTATACCAGTCTTGCATTTGGCTTTTCATGACAAACAAAAATACTGACTTATCTACAAGTGAAATATGGTCACTACAAAAAGAAATCACCCTTATGATCAACTACTTGTGTTCCAGAGGAAAACAGACATAGCAAATTAATTTTCTTTCTGCAAGATAATTTCTCTTCTCTCAGCTCAGTACAGCCTGTATAAATGGTCAACATGAAGATGAAAGGTCAGTCTCAGTTTCCATCAGGAAGATTCCTTGCTACCATAGTAGATATTGCTTTGTGAGATGATCATCACTGCCCTGCACTTATGAGAAAGGAAGCTTTCTTGGCCTTTACAGAAACCTCTCCAGCTATACACACATAGCATCACAACCTGATGAAAACTACATAGTTTGAGCTACCACATTTCAAATTTAATATAAAACCAAAAGCAATTTCCTTTCCCAGAGAGGAGAAAAATAAAATCAACTCCCATCTCTGCACATGCTTTGCAATGGACACAATGCTTTTTTTGCTGGTGTTTCATGAGAGGTAAACCTTCAGCAGCAGCCAAAGAGGAGGGGTTTTGGTTTTTAAATTCAGAATATAAATATTCTCTATGACAACAGGAACTCTGAACTAAATATTCTTTTTAAATACAGAGAGAGGTGAGAGAAGACTGGGAGGACCAGTGAACACAGTACTTTTTGTATGTTTTGTGCAGATAGAGGGAAAGCAGAAGCCAGAAAATAATATTAACTGCTATACTTCAATGCATAGCACAGTGCACTAATGGTTCCTAGGAATTTACAAGCATGATACAAAACAACTGCAAAAGAAAAAGGAAAAGTAGCAAAAAATAGTGTGCTTAATTTCCCATGTTCGGAGAAACATCAATCAGATTTCATGTAACTACCAGAGGAGGATAATTACTATCTATCTTTAACATTACCAACCATCTGAATTGCTTAATTTCTTATCAGCTTCTCCCTTCTCTCTTTCTTTGTACTATTATCCTACTTATTATCTAAAGACTATCAATTAAAATTTGATGACAAGAAAAAATCCTGCTACTTCAGTTAGATGGAACAGTAGACAGTATTATTGCAGTGAGTTGCAAAAGAGATCTCAAAGTAACTTTAAATATACAAACCCCTACATTTTAATGCTGATCTTATGTCCATCTAGTCCAGCAGTGCCCACCTAAATCTGGAAAGATCATCATTACTGATCTCATCAATCCTCTCCTGGCACAGAGCATGAGCTCAATGCAAATATGAGTCAGATAGGCATAAGCTAATAGTACACACACTCTGCAAGTCCATAACAAAGAGTTTTCTCTCATTCCTACATCTTTCTTGTAAACACTATCCCCCAGCAACAGAAATATTTGTCAGATGTCAAGAGACATGTCTACATTTCTTCATTTTTTCCTTTAAAAAAAAATCCATTTTCCCCCTTTGCTTATTTCTATAACCTTCCTAACTACAATTTCTATGTTTGTATTGGGGAACTAATTTATTTTACCTAACCTGCCTTTCTTTAATGATGAGTTCAGGATGCTCAATCATCACTAGTTCATTCCATTGTTTATAAGGGTGGGGCTTGAAAATGGCCTACAGGAACACTCCTGCAGCATCTTAAAAATAGTACCTAAAGCACAAGAGGACATGGTTCCATTTAACTGCAAGAACTTCGTCAGGAGCTGATAATACAGGAGTCTGAGAGGATAAATCTCCCTGGAGCTCTTGTTAGCTTGGAAAACTTCCCAGCTTGCATCAGATTAGCATAAAGCACTGCACACCTGGCAGAGCATGTCCCTGCATCTCTCTGTGTGCTGCTCAGCTAACAGATCACTTAAAGCAAACAGGTCTCTATTTTTTATACTCTTCCAAGCTTCATTCAACAGAACAGAGCCTAGGGTTTCATTTCAGAAAGTTCTAAACTTTTCAGTCAGGTCATGAGTAGGGAACAGTGTTCTCTGATTTACCACTAAGGACTGTGTTAAATTATTCATACGTTTTGCTATTTTGCTCTGTTCTGCCCAGTACATTACCTGGTGACAGCAGGGGAACTAGTGCTGCAGTAGGTAACACTCACTAGGACTAAGGATGGGAAAACCTGGGTCCCTTTTGTGTCACAGTAGCTAAGGTAGTGTTTGGTGGGGCAGCTGTGATCTGCTGTCATGGCCTAGAACATCATCCTGACAGGCACTGTAAAAACACTCACCACCCCTGAAAGAAACAGATGTTTGAATAAAGGTGTATTTAAAGGACTGAGTGATTATATACCAAAAATACTATATGCCTTTAATTTCTCCATTCCAGTTGACAACTGGAAACCCAACATGATGCAGCAGAAAAGAAGTAAACATAGGAAAGAGAAAAAAAAATGATGAATTTCTAAGGGGGCAGGAAAAGATGTTCATACCCAGGTTTTGAAGAGTGGGCCTCCCTCTAATTGCACTAATGAGCTTTGTGTAACTGATGTACAGCTACTCTTCTGAAATGCCTTACTTCCTGGTTAAAAGCCCCCAAAGCTTTGAATTACCTCATAGAATCTGCTGCTTAATAATGTCAGATAGAAAAATTAGGAAGATGGTGGAATTCATGGATGCAATTCATAATGTGGCACCTTCCTTCCACAGCCTGGAGTTTGATCACAGCCTAACAAAGACAGAAAAATTATAGGCCAGAAGATACAAAGCTAAATATAGCTAGGCAGAGAAAACATAAGGAAAACAACAAAGAAAAAGAAAACAAAAAAGCAGGGATTTTATTGTTGTTGTTTCTTGTTTTTTTTTAACAAAAATGCTGAGAGAGATAAGGAGCTAAAGGATCCATACCAAAAGACTACTACATACAAGGGGTGAAATTGCCAGGCATGGAGAAAGGATAAAACCCATACAGTGTTAGAAAAACAAGTGAGACTGCTTAGTCAGATCCCTGAATGGCAACAAACCACTTTACATTCTAATAAAAACTGAGGAAGATGTTAAGCAGCAGCTAACAAGGTTAGACAGTTTCAAACCAGCAGGGTAATGTTTACTTGAGAAGGTCTCTGAGCATTGCCATGGCCAATTGTCAGTAACTCTTGGCACACCAGGGGCATTCCAGAAGACTGAAAACCAGAAGGGTGTATTTTCTGGAGAGAAGATGACCTCTGCAATGACAAATTGCTCCAACTAACATTGCTGCTACCAAACCAATAGAAGCTGGTCAATGACAATTTAATGGAGGGAAACGTATTTAGTGCAAAAATCACAATGGGTTTATAAAAAAATAAATACTTCCAAATGCAGCAATGGCAAAGGAAAAACATAACCATAAAAAAGGAAATGAGAACCAGTGGAAATCTGATTTGCACCCCTTCATTGTTTAATACCTGTATTATTTAAACTGCAGACATGTCTACTCTTTGAAGCTGAAGATGGCTTGAGATTGAAGTTTACACATGTTACAAGCTTGGGACATCTAGGTCATCTGGTAAAAGGAAACATTAGGCATTTGAATGTGGCTATGTGTAAGATCATAAACCTAGGATAAAGAGTTCCAGACTGAGACATTCAGTGTTGGGAGGAAATGTGTCAAAAGCTTGACAGGTACATTAGTCAGAAAAGGAAGACAAAAAGAAACTGTACCTCCCTGATAAATGAGATAGGGCATCTGGCGACAACTGACATGGAGAAGGCTCAAGTACTCAACAACATTTTTCCTCAAGTTTTCACTAACTATTGCATTTCCTGCATCTCAAGCCCTTGAATCTCAAGGCAGGGATTGAGGAAATGAAGGCTCACCCACTGTGGGAGAAGATCAGGTTCAGGACCATCTGAGGAACCTGAACATATACAAGTCCATTCTGTTTCATGATCTGTAAAGCAACTGAAGGCAGTAACATAAGCTACCATATCACCACAGTGGGTTCAGTGAACTTTATTTGCCTTATAAACTATGAGTATGTAGGTTTGGGACCATGATTCGCTCAGCAGTCCTTTGACTCTGTTTTTTTTCCATATGTATAATATATATTCACTCTACTGACCTGAAGTCTGAAAATGCATTTTGTGCCTAATTCTAACCAGAGTTAATAAAAGCATTCCTTATAATGGTATTCTAATAATTGCTTTTAGAAGAAAATGAATCCTAACTTCATTCATAATATCTGATTTAACAGGCTAGGATTATGGCACAGCAATTAAGCAGTGAAGGAATTTCAATGGAGTTATTACCTGTGTACCTAGCTTTCACATAGGCACAAATTAATCAGGAATCAATGCAGACAATCTCCCTTAGTTTCAGGCTCAGTAAATTATTCAATATGGTGATGAATCAATGAAAATCCAAGAGAAGCCAGTGAGGCAGTTTATTGCTGGAGGAAAGGGTGGGGAGAGGGCAGAGAGCAGGGAGCAGGGTGATTAATAAAATGAGGAAGAAGGTACGTGAGAAATGGCAAATAAACGAAGAGCCTAAGCAAAGGGGTGTGTGGTCTGATCGTGTGTGTGCTTGGAAGGAGGTTGGGACTGTAATGGATTCCATCTCTTATCTCTACGGAATTCCACCAGCATTTCTAACAGCTTGGCCATTCCAGGGAAGAAGCAGGTAGGACATTCATCACAGAACTGACAGTATGCCCAGTAGCATAATTTTTTTGGATTTAAACCCAAAGGAAAGCACATTAGAGAGTGCAGCTTGCTGAAGCTGGGGAAGATGCAGCCAGCAGAGCCTGCCCTGGGCACGAGATGCTTCTGGCTCCAGTGCCCACAGAAGCTCACTCTTCTAACACAATGCTAATGCTGTGCACAGGGCAAGTTATTCCCTCTGCCTCCATGCCTCAGCAGAAAGAAATCATGTTGCTGTCATCATATAGGAGACAACCTTCTTCAACCTCCCTCCCACCTTTTTTTCATAGTCCAGAACAATGGAGGAGACCATTAGTTTTCTTTTTTAATTACATTTTAAAATTCATTTACTCTTATTTTTCATTTTTGGTTATCTTTCAAGAGAGATTTGCATTTTTATCTGTATTCAGGGAAAAGAACCTGTACAAGTCCTTTCTATGTCTCATTGACAATCTGGGCAGAGTCTAGAGATCACAGAATGATTGGATCATTATGGTTGAGATGGAAAATCCTTTGGCTAGAACAGTTCAAATGCTCCCTGGCTACTAGAAAGTCTTTTAGCTTCTTATTTTATTTATGCAGTTGAAGTTGTAAGCCAACCTGTGCTTTTACTGATAACCAGCAACAAAGGTCCTAGCTATGCTGAGTGGGTCTTAGTCATTGATTTATTTAAAACATATTTTTGGAGTGTGTACACAGCTGAAAATAAAATGTCTGATAAATATTTTAGATGTAGATAAATATTAACATCACATTATTAACTGTAAGTGTAAATAAATCTTTCAGTCTCTCAGTGAGCTTAGCATGACTGACTAGGTTAAATCTCTGAAAGAATCACCTCTACAGGAGGCTACAAAGATGAAAATCTCTAAGCTTTTTGGGGGGTAAAGAGGTAAATGTAAACGTCAACAACTTTTCTGCTCTGAACTGTCAGTTTTGCAAATTTAAGGAACAAATAGGAAATGGCAGCCTCTACAGCAGTGGTGAACATTGAGACCATCTCTCAGGCAGTAAAGGTCTCACCTTTGGAAAGTTGCTTGTAAAACTGCAGAGCCATCAAAACCTAGATGTGCTAGAGTCCTTTGAAGATGTCAGACATTGGTCTTGGGAATGCTTTCATTCTATCTCTGGTACCTTCATGCTTTCATTCTGTCTCTGGTACCTTCATGCTTTCATTCTGTCTCTGGTACCTTCATAGCTTGAACTGCAAGCAGCTCACAAGAATTGATTACTGATTACTGCAATTTCCTACACCACCAAATTTAGAGATTTTACATGTTCTTCAATTAGCTGTTTGTCTCAGATTATCTACCTATGCAATGCCAATAAAGGAGCTGAATAAATTAAGTGTAATACAGATAAAATCAATATTAGTTCAAAGGCTGAAGCCTGAGGAACCTTTTAATCGTTTCTAGTCTCTCATACCAATGGACTGAATCATGAACTTCCCACTGACAAAAGATGGAACCACATAGCTCTTAAAATCAGTGGCACAACTTTGATGCCCTTCAACACAAGACTCAAGCTACCAGACTGTACCCTTGACCCAGGGATCTTCCTGATCTTTCAAAGAAGGATCCCATGTTCACATGAATTTTGGAAATCATACCCTGATCAAATGAGTCAAGCTGTTTGGAGGTAGATCTGCACAGGTAGGAAAAGAAAACCCCCATAGTTTCTGCATAGTTTGTTATTGCCCTAAGCATTAGGAGTATTACAAACTGTTAAATATTGCTATAATTATTGAACACTGAACATGAGATTTGAAGCTTAATAACATTTAGCGATCCAAGTTGAATTCCTAAAGAGCTCCTATAGGAAAATCTACTCTCTGTCACAGATCCACAGTGATGTGAGTTATCCAAGTAGATCTACAGTTTGTAATGTCTAATTAATACATTATAGAGAATATATTGTCACAACTGCATCAACTGAAATAATCTTTCAAATGAGTTAAAAGTACTGAGTACAAAAATGAGAGAATCAGGAAATATTTCTCTCCTCCTTGCAAAAGAAATCCCCAATGTTCACAGAGACAAGTCCTCAACCCATAGTCTTTAACTTCCCTTTCAAATTCTCTTGCAGCCTGGACCACCTCCTCAAGCACTTTTTATGTCTTATTCCATGTTATTGCCCCAGAGTTTAAAAAAACCTAAATGAACTAAAAAAGCAGGCAAAGCAAAAAGCACCGAAGCAAACCCCAGTTTTGACAACACGAATTCAATGATATTTGCAATTGATTCAATGCCCAATGACCACATCAAACTCTGAATCAGACTTGCTGTTTCTAGATGGCTGGCTGCAGTCAGGCTGCCTGCAGTGCTGCATGTGCAGACGCTAAGGACTAGTTGAAACTTTGGCTTCTCAGCACCAACAGAGGCTCCAGCTGCTGGCACCAATTTGGGAATAACATTTGTTATTATTTCATTCACATGTAAGGTAACATTGTTGTAGGAAAAGCATATTAATTTCACAAGTCACTGTGTCTGAAAGAATATCTGGAAGAGAACTATTCCAAATGGGAGTCTAACAGAATATGTAACATCCCCACCCACCCAACATTCAAGCACCATGAACTGGAAGGATAGATTCTCTAATTCTATATAGTCCCTAACTCCTGACAAGAAGTTTCTTGTACAAGGCCTTGCTCTTTCAAAAAGGAAATCACACTTTTTTAATGCTTTCCTCACTTACCCAAGCTATGAAGGGAAGTCTGGGTGCCATGCAGTCAAAGCTAAAAGACGCATTTTTTTTTGCTAATAAAAAAATCTTAACAATCTACTACCTGTCATGTGATTTATGCAACAGTTACTGTAAAATGAGGTTAAACTTCAGCTTCCACAGTGGTCTGGGACCTACTGCAGAAGTATAAGAAATATCACTGCTAGGAGTTTTGACAGCTCTGTGCTGATCAGGTTTGCATTGCACATAGACACAGCTAAAAATAAAACCTAGCTCTGCAAGGCAATTACTTTCTAAATGAGCTGGTTTCATAGAGGAGTGGCTAACCCTGTGATGAATCCCTCTAACATTCCCATTAAGTGGGCAGGCTTGCTGCTTTGTGTGCTGCTTTGATAAGAACACAACCGAAAGTTTTCCTCCCATAGTCATATTCTTATCATTCCATCTTTAAGCTATGCAAAAGACTATAAAGCACTAAATTTGTATTTTCCATGTTACTTTTTATCTTGTGATGACCTCTCCTGGTTGAGCTGTTCATTAGCCTTGATTCCAGAAGAGTGTTTTGATCCCTCTACACTTAATTCCAAAACATTGCAGGAGTATTGCCAAAGGATGAAAAAAATGACTAGGAATAACATTTAGAGGAAGAGCTGAGTGTTGGTGTATGTGATACTGTATCACAGTCTGCTTTTATTTTACTACAGGATGGGCTTGCAATACCCACTTCATCTTGAGAGAAAACTGAATGAGATTCAAAGCTTTCAACACAATCACTTCTGAATCAGTATTACTGAGATATCATTTTCATGACATAGTTTTTCTCATGTTTGAGATGCAATATACTCACCTAAGTGATGTCTAATTCTATTCTTTCCAAAAACTCTATAATTTTCTATGTCAGCACAAGGAGATTGGAAGAAAATACTGATTAGCAAGCTCATATGTAAGGATACATAACTCATTGTATGCCATGAATCTTGCATACTTCCTAAATACACTGTAAAGAATAAATTTGCTGCTATTTGTTATTTACTTCAAAATCAAAACATAAATAGCAATGGAGGAGAAAATAAAAATGGGGTTGGAAATCTGTTTGACATCAAAGGTGCATTTCACTCAGTTTCTCATTCTTTCAGAAGTGGTCCTAATATGACGCTTACAATCAACTAATTGGGGGGGGGGGGGGGNNCAGTGTGAGGGGGGGGGGCGAGGTCGTTAGATAAAAACCTAAGTACAATCTCTTGTCAAAGGAAAAAAAATGTTCCCCAATGCCATTCACAGACAGTTGCACAGAAAGGGACAGATAATCCCAGGAAATACAGCACTGAGAGCAGTTTGGGTACCACAGTGTGCAACAGAAAAACCAGTTCAGTGGTGCACCAAAACATTGTGACACTGCACTTGAGTTCCTACCCTGCTACCACTTCCCAAGCACCCACACAAGAATTTGAAGCATGTACTGCAACGTGAACACTCCTTTTGTAATTTTAAGGCTGATGTGTGTACTTCTTGCTGTATTTCTGTTTCCGGTAAACAAATCTAGCTCCATTTCACTTTCAGAAGTGAGTCAGAAATGAAATGCTATGCATTACATAAGGACTGTAGTGCACAAACTCTTGAAAGGTGAATGAATATAAAGAAATATTTGAGTATCTGAAAAAAAGATGGCAATGTATATGAGTAAATTGTAATTAAGATCCTTTATTAATGGAATGTCTGGTTATAGTGATGTTAAAGAAACCATTAACTTCTCAATTAACTTCTTTCAGAACTTAAAGATTTGTTTGTTGGGTAATCAGATAACTACTCTAGGTCATTTTCAAGTTAAACTACAGCCATTAGTTACTGAATGACCAAAAAAACCCAAAACAACAAACCCCAAACCCCACCTCAGGAATCCTACTACACCACAGCAGTATAGGCAACTTTGCTTTCCAAGAACAGATTTCTGACAACCTAAATCATCAATCTTTATTGGCCCCTGTATATTCCTGTTATGCAGAGACTGAGAGATAAACATGAAGAAACAATATTCTGAGGAAAAATTAGATAGCTAATCAAAACTAAGCAGTAAACCTCAGGATCAATATTCCCCCTTTTATCAAAGGCAGGAAAATAACTGAACATCCTACAGCCTCTGAGCCCTGAATACAATGCAGATATTGCTGTACATTTTCTGTTGACACACAAAAATGTCTAAGTGTAAGCAAATCCCGGAACAATAACACTGTTTTATTTTTCAATAGGTATCAGATGATAACAGACAGAAAGCCAGTAAGAAAGTATAGCAGTGCTCCAGTTCTCCAATCTTTGCATTGTTCATTCCTGCCCCTAAAGAAACAAATAAATAAATACAGTGGTCCCCATAGCTCTCTATGCAGTATATACATTACATTCTAAGCCAACTCCCTGCTGGGTCAGTGGGATCAGCCCCTGTTCACATACATACAATCCCAGCACATTTATCTGTAACATCTCAGGATGTTCCTTTCCTCGAGAAACAGCAGAGGAAGTCAGCAGCAGTGCCTGGTTTTGGTGACTCTGAAGCACTGCTTCATTTCAGTAGCATTTCTAAAATACTTTGCAGATGGCAAATGCTTGACATGGTCTGAAGAGAAACAACTAAATACTTAACACTGACATCTACCTGCAAATATTTTGCTGGAAACTCCAGCTCAGTGGAGTGGAAAGATTTGCTCTAACACCCACTGAAATCAATGAGGATGCTGTCATTTCTACACTGCTAGCAGAATCAGGTCCTGTATCAGGCTCTGCACTCCTCTGGTCTGAAGTTCAGCATTTCAGCAGATGCTTGATCATTTCTCCACTATTTCTGCCTCCCCAGGGGAGCAATTGCTGGTCTCCTCTAAAACACCTTTGTTCATTTCATTATGGGAGGCAAAACTTCACTCTCAAGAAAAGCTGTCCTGGCTCAGTTCCCTCTTATTAACTCACCATCATTCTTTTCTCTTCGTGTGAGACAACATTTTCTCTTGCTGCTCTTTGATAAAACACTAGTTATGGAAGCTGCTCACATCTCTTTTCCCTCACACAAATGTGGAAGTACTTCCAAATGCAAACTGCATACCTTCTGAGGAAGGTGGGAAAAACCCAAACCAAACCAACCAACCACACACAAACCACCTCAAAACTTCCAACAGCTTCTATCTGATTCTTCCCCTTCCTGACTCCACCGCAGAACCACAACTAGATCACAGAGCAGGTTTTACAACTTTCTGCTAAGACCTGATGGGGAGCACTGTGAACAGTGTCAAACCCCAGTGCATACAGACACAAATACACAGAAAACCAAACGCACGATTCACCAGCAGGGACAAAGTAATCAACCTCCCGAGCTGTAGGAGTTCCCCTGGGGCTTACTGCACCGCCAAAATTGGTCATGCTTCTCAGAAAAGGGTACTTACGAGATGCAGGCAGAGCAGTCCTGGCTCTGCAGCTAATGCTGCTGAAAATCCAGAGGAAGAGAGCTGCCCTGCAGCCAGCTCGGGTAACCACAACCATCCTTCACTTCCTGGCTCCCTGTACTCCAAATGCCAGCCGCAGCAGACCTGCTTTTCTCCACTTTGGCCCCTTCTCTCTATCTCTTCCTCGGAGTAGGTGGCAAGAAGGTAAAGGGGGCAGGGCTTTACCTTGGGGTAGCAGCCAACCCCCCTCTTCGTCTGCTATCTCTGGGTTTGCAGCAGCAGGGTAAGTCCAGGTACTTTTCTTTCCCTTAATTCTCTGTGTTTGTGTCTGTGTGCCTGTGCCTTCTTCTCAGAGGAAGGGGGCAAAAAAACCAACAAAACAAAAAAAGCCACGAAGTATCAAATAACAAGGATTGTAGAAAAGAAAAATTAAAAAATCAATCCCCAAACCGACATGGGAGCAGGAAGGTAAAGGGAGATGGAGACGCCGGGAAGGGAGAAAGGCGGAAAAAGCTGTTGGTGCTGCTAAGGCTGCTGTTGATGCTACCACTGCAGCTGAGCCCTTCTTCCTGCACAGAGCAGCGCTGCCGAGAGGAGCTTGCAATAACCTCCCAGCTCAGATATATATACACAGAGCAGACGCGCACGCAGCCGGGGAGCCAAACACACTCGCTTAGGAGCAGGAAGAGAGGAGAGGGAGAGCGAGGGAGGGAGGGAGAGTCACTCCCGCAGCAGAGAAGCAGCCTCAGAGCCCCTCTCGTCTATTCCTCATCTTCCAGCAGGAGGAAACGCTGCTACCAACAGCAATCTCACCCCTCCCAAAGCAGAAGGGAAAATCCTCTCCCCAGCGCTTCCCTCCCCTTCCTCCAGCTCCTCCCTCTTCCTCTGCGCCCCTCCGGCCTCCAGCACTCTGCTCGTCCTCCCTTGCCGGGTTCACAGACGGAGTCGGGGACTGCAACGGGGACCGGGATCAGGCCGGGGCGGAGGCCGGGATGGGGACTGAAGGCCGGATGGGGATCGAAGGCGGGATCGCGATCGAGGCCTTGCCGGGGCGGAGGTCGGGATTAGGGCCGTGCCGGGAACGCGATCGAGGCTCTGTTGGGATCGGTGGCGCGCCGGGATATAGGGGAATTGGGATCGGAGCCGTGCCGGGATACAGGGATCGGTGCCGCTGTCCGCGGTGCTGACGCTGTGCGCGGAGCTGGGTCTCTGCCTCCCTCCCCTCCCCGCCGCTCCCCCGCGCNGAGCGGCTCCCCGAGCTCCAGCCTGCTGGGATCCCAGCCAGGTGGCCAGCAGGCAAGTCCTCTGAGCGGTCCTAGTTCGGGCAAGGGCTGAGCGCCATCCCGCCTGCAGAGAGCTGCGGCAGCCGCTGGTGCAGGTGTTTTCATTCGGTAATTAATTCTCACCCCAAGAGCGAGGCAGGGAGCAAGCAGCAGTGAAGTGTCATAACGGGTTTCACCTACAAGAGCTTACTGAGACAGTCGGGCTATATCCTGGCCTTATGATGTAGGTATTTCAGGAGTCTGACTGTTCTTTCCCATCCCTTTCCATCCATCCTGCCATTGCCCATAGACACACTGAACCAAAAGTTATTGCTCACTAGCTATGGTAGAATAATGAGGGTGGGGAGTTATTCATGGATTATTTATTCCACAATCAATGAGGTAAAGAAAAATGAAAACAATTATTTCTTAGATGTTATACAGAGAAGGCTGAGAAATGGAGAGGTGTAATTTCTCTAGAGGGGCCCCAAAGCAGGGATAACTTATTTTCAGTGACTAATACACACTCTGTTAATAAGTATCTGCTGTTATTTAGTGAGTGTGATGAATTAGTTAAGGGCTGTCTATAAGATGAGATATTCAGGAAGGCCTGGGGATGTTAAGATTCTCCATCTTATTGCCTTTCAAAGGGAGTATGGTGCTTATCTTTTTGGTCTCTTTGATAACTTATCCATACTTAATACATGATATTCCAGGAGAGCTATGGCCTAGAGGTTTGAGCACAGCACAGGACAAAGCTTAAGGGCCAGGCCAGGCCTGGGAAAAAAGAGTTTCTGTATCTTGTCCAACTGCCACTATTTTTCCTGCCTTGTCTTATCCATATCAAGTATTAATACCTTCATATTTTAAATGCTTTCATAGAAGTAATGCCAATATGTCCATAGTAAATGTGGAATGAGAAGGTGCACTGTGAATGCTAAGTTATTATACTTAACTCTGGCTTTGAGGTAAGTATAAAAATTATGAGGTAAGTATACAAGAGATCTTGTTAGCTCATCTCAGCATAATTCTGAGCTCTCTGCCATGCCTTCCTCATTCCTTATAGGAACAGAATATGTGAGGTTTGGGGAAACTAACTAAGAAACAAATATTAATTTGTGTCATTCAAATAGGTCAAAATTGCCTTTCTAGAACTTCTTTCTTGTTAGCATCTTCTGTTCTCCTCCTGCTCTACAACCCATGATTTTCCACATTTGTAAACCTTCCTTCTCTGTTCTTCAGCTCAGCCATGCTCAAGTTGCTCACAGGTAGGCACACATTTTAAAAATAAAGGATAAGTTAAGTCATTCAAACCAGGAAGATTCAGCAGGTTGACTGATGAATATCTCAGTAATGATGATAGCAGAAAGTTTCCTTGTGGACTGTGAAGGAAGGAATGGCACAGATTTTCCCTATCTCAAAGTAGGAACAGTCCTTTAAAACTACATAAAATATTTAGACTATGTAGCAACAGCAAGGAGTTCTGCAAGGGTAATGCAATTATTTTTACTATAACCACAACTGGAGCCTGCAAAATGATTAACTTTTACTGATTCTGTCACACAAAAATAATTACGAAGGTCTTCAGGTATTATTTTTTTAGTCTTATAAAATAAACTATCATAAATATATACTCTTCTTTTCTTTTTCTTTCTCCTTCCCCTTCCAAAAGGATGTTCTGAAGTATTACTTTACATGACTCAACAAATCCAAGTTGAATATGTTAATCTTTGAAATAAAAACATGGTCAAATTTTGTTAGGGCACAATATGAAGTTATTAGGTACTTCTCTTTTCTACTTACTCTTCCTCCCAACCTTTCCTTTTCAGAGGATGTTTCTATGCAGCTGCAGGCTTTAGCACTCCTATCCTGCACCTTAAGCCAACAGATGTGAACTCCACCCACCATGGGTTAGGAAAGTGTCCCAGCACATTGGGACAGACAGACTGGGCAGAAGGAGGATCTTCTAACAAAGCTAATGCCATAAGAAAATTAATCCTGCTTTATTTTTGAAATCAACACTTGTAGAGCCTTAAAAGCTGGGGAGATAGATCAGTTTACTGGCAAAACTTCCCTGGCAATTAGTAAGGCACTGAAGAGGTAGAAGACTCTAGTTATTACAGCTGTACACAAAATTTATTGAGCTTACTGGAAGTTATACACATATTGGTGAATGAGTAGATCATTCTGAATTTACTGGGGCTGTCAAGCATTCTCTGCTAAGTGGAATTCATCTTGGACACAGCTATATTTACAGTATGTGAATGTCAATAAGGAAAATGCAATGTCAGAAAGTTAGAAAGGATAATTAAAAATTGTCAAATACTGATGAGCCCAAATGGCACCCAATGAAGTGATGAGCTCTATTACTGACTGAAGGCTTGGACCTCTTAAAAATAGCATGGGGATTTCTACTGGGATTGTCTATAAACATGGATTGTTCTCTGAGAGAGAAAGAGGTACACAAAAATGGTGATCATCAGCCTATGAGAAGCTGTAAAGACCTGAAGAAAATAAGTATTTTCTAAAAACATAAGGAAAGAAAGTCTTTCCTAGCCTTCCTAAATTAACTAAGAAGGAAGATGAGGGTGCATTAGCAGAAAAGAGCCATTATCATCTTACTTCACACAGCAAAACCACAGCATTATAGTTTGAAGTGACTGCATTTTGGCTTGATCATCATTTTGTAATTGTACTAAAACAAGCAAGCAGATAAAACCCTGGAAATGTAGATATAGGTAATCATAGCAAAATATGGTTCATTTTTACATGCTTCTTAACAAAGGTGTTTTTAAGAAAGGAATGGCAAACCTCCCCAAATGCTCATAATGGCACTATTACAAATTGTGGCCCCAAACTTTCATTCATACACACATCAAAAGAAACTGAAGAAGCTCAGAAGTTTTCAGCTTCATGCCTGTATACCTTCTGCAGTCTACACATACTCAAGAGAGCATCTACAGTTAGAAATTTCTTTTGGGCTATCTTGGTCTCCATAAATCCACACTGCATAACAGAAAATGTTGGTAATCAAAACAAATAAAGCCCCATGCCATATGTCTCAGAAATACACTAGACTTGAATCTGCATTTTACAGACATGCAAACAGAACTGAATTCCAACCCTTATTCTGCATCATGATGAAAACAACCCAAGAGAAATAGTGGTTACCTGTCAGAAATGCAACTGTTCTACACTAATCACCAGTCTTATTTTGAGCTCATTTCCAGTTTAATTCTCCTTGAAGAAATGGAAGAATCTGTTTATTTACAAATGTAATTTAATTACTGTTCATCCACTTGAACAGTCTAAAACAATTCCCTCCAAGACACAGTATTCTTCTACACATTCATGTCTGCCTTTTTCTTTTGAGTTTCCCTTCAAACTACACCTTAGGCATCTTTCATTCTTCCTTTCATTTAAGAACCACCTGTTAATTTCTTTAGATGGGTTTCACACTGGAAAATAATTTTGCATTCCTACTATACCTGGAGTCTGTTAATGAAACAAGATTTGAGAATCACTGAGACAGATGACTCTAATATGGTGTCTACTTTATTATTCTTTTCTTCCAAGCTGGAAGTGTTAGATCCATGAATATACTCTGAATATACTACTGAAACCTGAGGGAGTTCTGCTATTGAATCAAATAGGAATAGGATTTTATTTCTTATATTTATCTCTCTTGTATCTGATGAAGACCTATCTGTACAAAGAGATACTGTACATCTCCTAAGTGTACAAAGTAACACTGAAGATGGTAATTATTAAACTTGCATTGTATGTAAGCATCAACCTATGCCACAGATTTCACTGAGAATGTATTTTAAAAATGCATTTAAAATACTGCTCTGCAATAGTCTTTCCTTAATTCATTAAACCATTTCATAGACAATTCAGGGATGCACAAAGTGAGTTATAGTAATTCTATCACAAGTTATTATAATTATGTTGGAAGTATTTCTATTCACCTTTAAAGGAGAAATTGAAATCAATCTGGAACATTTTCTTCTGCTCTATTTTTTGGGGGGAAAAAACACCCTTTCACTAACACACAGCCAGGAAGGTAAATGCTAGAGAAAAGAACATCAGCTCTTCTTATACTCCCATCTATGCCTGGATGAGGAGACCTCATGTGACATGAAGGCTTTTGAAGACAAGTACATAGCAACACTTTCATGAATATAGTAAATACTTCCACAGCAAAGTAATAATAGGGAAGAACTGATGTATTTTTAGCCATATTTTAATGCAAATTAGCAGCTGGAAATACAGGAAAAAGCCAGGCTAATCTGACAAGTTTTCTTTCTTTAAACTGACAATGATCTACAGCCCTCATCTTGGGAACTTGTTTGGTAAAGGCTTTGGAATGATTCACAACTAGTAGCTTTAAACCACTGCCTGATGTTAAATGATTTGTTCTACCAAGGATATAGCCTCATTATCTACTCAATACATATTTAACAGATTGGAAGAGGTTAGTAGAGTAATGCACTGGAGTTACTGAAGCATTAAAGCATTCTGAGTAAATATATGTTTGCCTCCCTGTTACACTGTCCACATCATTCAGTCTCAATTACCACACTAATCAACCATAGTTATCTTCATCTCCTACTATAGATAGCATATGGATACATAACAATAAAAGCAATTTAAAGTACTACCATTTACTCTATCTTAGAACATTAGGAGTAGTCCTCTCAAGCCATGCTATAAATTCTTCCATACAATTGATTGTGGTAAGGCACTGGGTGTTACAGGGAAGTGGGAAGCCCCAGTACTTCTCCACTGGGACTCCAGGACTGCCTTTCTTGAAGTGCCTGCAGTGTACCTAGTACAGAGCAAGGTGTCAATCATGACTGGAGCTTCTGCATGCTATCTGAATAAATATAGTCTGGATAATCTTCATCCACAAGAAAGCAAGATTGAAAGAGGCCACCAAAGTCATATCAGTTACCCGGATTTATCTTTCAAGATAAAACATTTTTCCTCTCAAGGACAAATCCTTTTCACAATATTTATGAAATACAGGGTGATCTGGAGATACTTTCTGTGAGGTATGGCCACAGAAAAACCACTTAGCTTTCAGACCCTTTTCAGCTCCTTTGAAAGTATCAGACATGGGGGGGAAAAAAGCATGTATTTGACAAAAGACTTGTACTACTTGATCTTATCTTGTTTTTAAATTAAAAATGATAAAGAAGTCACATTAGGTGGACCAAAGTTCTATTACTACAACAGAGCATGAGTTTTTAACTTAAAATTCATGGGTAAAAAAAGTGCTTAGATTACTATATGTTACTGCAATGTGACATGGAATGAATGAAAAATAATTTATTCTCCAGATCACCAAAGGATTTGAAGCATCATACAAATATTGAATTAAGCTTCCCAATAAGGTAAGTAAATGTTATACCCATGTATAGAACAAGCACAGAAATCTATGTACAGTGTCCAAAATCACCCACATTCCAACTTCTGTAAACAAGATCCACACTGGCTTTGAGACCAAAATGGCATTTTTAAAGGCAGGTGGATAAATCAGAAAAAGCTCTGCCTCTTGCTCCACAGAGCAAGAAAACTGCAAGTGCTCCATTAGTACTTGGAGGGGCATGACAGAGTATGAGAGAGTATGGAAGATTTAATCTTCAAAACACAGTTTTGAAGAGGAAAAGGCAGAAGAATTTAAATGAGAACTACTTTAAAATGAATCAAAGGAACCTGATGACTGTAGCTAACAAGCTAATGCCTTTTGCTACCCATAAAGGAAATACAATAGAGCTACAGGTGAACTAGATAAAAACTAGTAGTAAAGATGCTCATAATTTACAGGGTAGACACATTTTCATTGTGCAACATTCAAAAGTGATACAGAGCTATCTTTTAGGAATTTCTGCATTTTTCAAAATGATTTGAGTGCAGAGGTATTTAATAGCACCACTTGTAAGCAGTGAAAAATCTTCAGTATCCTAATGAAAAACCTTGAACTGTGTTGAAGTCGATATGGCTGTGCTCTGCAAAAGAGACAAAGAGGAGGTTATTTTTTTTTTCCACTTTAGAAAGACCTTGAATCTCTCTGGTAAATGTTGAGAACCACAAAGAATGCAATCTCTTTGGAACCAGAAGGAATGCAATCTAATTACGAGTGCTGCTATGATAAAAGTACTGAGTCTTACTGTGTTTCCAGCTCCCAGTGAAGTAAGGTCTCCTTGTTCTACCCACGGACATGCTTGCCAACGTGGGAGAACTGTAGATGCAAATGAAAGACTATCCTCTGCTTGCTCATCTTACAGAAGCTAGTGGTTCAGTTGCTGGCCATTTGTACCTCTAGTGAAGACCAGTCTATGGAAGAGAAGTAGGATATAGCAGTGCCATTCTCAAAAGCTATAAATACATCACAACATATTCTACAAGTGCTCTCCATCCACATGGCTGCTTCTCTGATAGCTTCTGGACTGCCTGCTTAGAGGCTCTCTGGAAAAATTCTACCCAACTGGGCACAGAAGATACCATCAGCTCCAGGACAGGTCTCAGTCACACTTCCTGCAAAGCAGTTATCTGCAAAACCATCAGGTCTGGTGCTGCAGGTGGCTTCAGAAGTACCTATAGCATTTATAGACACACTAATAGGGATAATTTGACGACTCAGACTAAAAAATCTCTTCTTCCTAGAGAAAGTGCATCTTTTGTTCAATAGTCTTCAGTTGACCTTGGTTTTATTTCAGACATTGATTGCTGTAACATTTGTTCTGCTGCTCAGCCAGCAGTCTGTGGGATTACAGCAAGTAAATGGTTGGAATAAAAAAAAAAAAAGAATATCATCTTTCTCCCTCACCAATCAAGGGAGGATTTATCTGAATAGAGACATCTAACTTTGAACTTGTCACTGTAGTCTCCCTTTACAGCTGACAGGGAGCTAGTCAATATTGCCAGTGCCATCTAGATAAAGATTTGTTACCGTAAACTAGAAGTTGCACATGATCATATAAGTCAAGCACCACTAATGTGCCCATTTCCTCTCCTCTAACTAAAGGAACATCCTACAGTACCTGTCACAGCTGCAGACAGCAACATAGGGGTAGAAGAAACCTGCCTTAGTATAGTGATCCTACTATCCACCTCTGTGTCTACTCACACACACTGGGCTGGCTCATTCTTGTTTGAAGATGTAAGAATAACCACAGAGAGAACTGTGGAATCACACTGGGATTGCTATACAAGATGCTTCAAGTGCCCTTTCCTTTCAAGCATGAAAATTGGCTAGTTAACACCAAGTCTAAGTTTTATAGTTGATCAGAAATGACTGTAATAATTTAAAGGGGGGGGGGGGGGGGC